>CM056574.1:7197500-7365000 GCA_029721435.1 Gymnothorax reevesii | reverse complement strand
ACACACGCACACACACACACACATAAAACACATTCACACAGGCAAAAATACACACACCCACACAGATACACACACGCGTGCATGCACTCACACACACACATACACACACGCACAAACGCACATGTACGCGTGCGCACGCACAAACACACACACACTTATAGCCCGGCTGCTTCAGTACAGAACATGTGCCACTGGGATCTGCCAGAACTTTATCAAACAGGCTGAAGGGGACTCTGCTTGGACTGAAGCTAACAGCACATAAAAGTGTCCTCCCTTTCAAAAGCACTACAAAGCCAGCTTTTTCTGTCTGTATTCAAAACATAAGCAAATACAAAAAAAAAAAAAGACAAACATTCATTAAGAATTCTGTCCTGAAGCTTTTTGCGTCCACTGCTGTGCTTTAATACCGTTTTTTTTTAGCTGAGATTTGAGCAGAATTCCAGCTGGCTGATGGTACGAGAAGCTCTGCTCCTGAGGGCCCGCACTCAAGCCAATTCATTTACATATGCAAAATTTACAGTCCCACCTTATCTGCTGAGCCGTAACATGACTCTCTCACAGCCCCACACGAAAATGGCCGCATGTTCTCGCTCTTAACAAAGAATGGTCCTCTGGATACATTTCAGAGGTTCCCCATAAACCTCCATCGCGGTTGGCTGGGGTCCTGTGTCGACCATTTCCTGCCAATCTGCACTGTCACGGCTCGGTGTGACCCACCGCGGGGTCACTCATTACACATTACTGCCTGCTTCCTGCAAGCCTCTGCATGAAACACAACAAGATATATTTATGTAAACATCAGACAACTTTATCTTTATCTGAGCTAACAGTGTTTTTATATCTTGCCTAATATGCATTATTCATTACAAAATTATTGTGTTGTTGTTTTCT
The DNA here is from genome assembly GCA_029721435.1 of Gymnothorax reevesii. Classification (NCBI taxonomy): domain Eukaryota; kingdom Metazoa; phylum Chordata; class Actinopteri; order Anguilliformes; family Muraenidae; genus Gymnothorax; species Gymnothorax reevesii. The sequence continues at coordinate 7,364,109 of CM056574.1, read as the reverse complement.
TTGCTCATGCACAATTGAAAATTTAACCCAATTATTTTTTTATTAAGAATCACAGCTGCAAAATTACTGTCTCTCTCTCTCTCTCTCTCACTCTCTCTCTCTCTCTTTTCTTTATTGGTAACAGATGTGCATTTGGATTTTGATACGCATTGGCTGCGAGTCTGTGTTTGTTTCTGGACGTTTAACTTGTTGTTTCCCGAAGAAATATTTGATGACACATATTTCAGTCCACATCCTCGATTCTGCCGCAGTCCAGGTTTCACAGCCCTTCTATAGCTTCTGTAAGAATTAGACAAGACAGCTTTGTACCACATTTACTATCTTAATTAAGCATAAGTACAGAATGTTCTAGTGGTTTGTGAGCGTGTCATCACTACTACAGATCCAAATCTGGAGATGGAAATATTTCTTCCCGGTGGACTGATAATACTGATTTAATTTTCCTGGTCTCTCCATCCAGGAGCTGAGTGTTAGGGCTTATAGGGGCTTGTAAAGTACTGTATGTGTTTTACATCTCATTAACACTGTAATTGTAAAATTACAATTAGTAACCGTCACATATAGGCAATAAGGAATGAACTAAAGTTACAATGAGATACACACCACATGGGTATTATTCTCCACCTCTTTTCAGTGTAGACTCTGGTTTAACGGAGCCTTTGAGTGTGAGCAGCTGTTGTTGAGAGCTATGACCATACACTCATAATGTGAATGTCGATAGCATTGCTTGAAATGGTTTAAATTGATGTGACGTTGCATCGATTTTTGCTTTCTTACAAGTGCTTAACAATAAGAGAGAATTGCTTAAGCAGAAATGAGCGATATCAGCTTCATAAAAATACAAGGCCAACATTTTGGAAGACATAGAGTGATTGACGCCAGGCAAAGTTTTGATATGGTACAAGCAAACTGCCAACACATGCCCAGGTCACATGATAAGGATGTCTACTGAGAGGAGGCCACAAGAGCTTTTAATTACCTGCATCTAATTATTTACAGCAATTAGAGGGAGCCAGTGGCCAGCTCATGTTTGGCCAAAAAGAGAGATTCTGCTCCAGCAGATATTACAGTGAGAAGGCATCTGCCGGCATATCCAAGAATATACAGAAAGCATCTAAACGGGGATTGAAAAAAATAAAATGCTTTTCAGTTCATAATTAAAGACAATCCATCCCTTTTCTGAAGCATGTATTACTGGTCTGGATCAGGGGCAGCTGGAAGCTTTTTAATCAGGCGCTCAATAGACAAGAGACAGACATTCATCCCATTCACACCACTGCAGCCGGATTTGAACCCAGGACCACCTTACCTTGTCGCAACACCATCAACTGTATGGCTGTTATGCCCTATAATTGCAAAGAATTATATGTGCAGCTACCCAACAGAGGGATAGGTCTGGCAGAGAGAATCTTTGGAAATGTCATTGTAAGAAATGCTTCATTGTCTGGTGGGAGAAGATTGATGTTGGTAATTTATTTTATTGATGATGTAATTGGCTATATAGAATTCATGGTATGCCTAAGTTTTTTTTTTTCTCTCTCTCTTTTGACACACACGCAAGCACATACACACATTCATTCAGTACAAGAGACACGCATTTTTGAAAAAAAAAAAAAAAGAAGAACTACAAATCCCATGATGCAGAGGCACCAGGATACGCCTGATCCCTTTTCCCCCTTGGGCGTTGGATTGTTTTGAATGAATGGGGAATGCACAAAAAGAGCACAAGATAATTAATTACTCCCTTCATTACCAATTTAGATATTCACATGAAGCCTCAGGAGTGCTTAAGAACACAGTGAAACTGCCAGGGCATCACCAGTCTCTGCCTGACCCAGCAGAGAGCTCCCCCTGCAGGCAGTTCACACTAATAACACTTGCTCAACAGCCATCCTTCCTTATACTAACTCATCTGTGCTCTGGGGCCGTAGCTATCACTGTAAATCAAGATAAAGTACATCTTATTCTTTAAGGGCTACTATAAAAACAAAATCAAAATGGTATCACGCCCTTGCATATTCCTACATCCAAATGCAACTTTCAACTTTCTATACTGAGTCAAAAAAGAAACTTCACACTCATAAATTTGTAAATATTTTCTTGAAACTTTCAATAAAAGAGTTTTTATTATCACTAGGGGTAAATGCGTCGTCAAAGACATCATGAGACACATCAACTCCGACGTGCACAGGTACGTAGCACGTGCGAGCGTACTTTAGGCTAAAACCATGTTTTCTCATGTTCCTAGTCACATGACCATATGAGAGACGTGCAACTGGGCTCACGTTAGCATGTTAGAGTGACATCTTGGAAAAACAAGTTTTTACATCTAATTGTTTGCTGATTTTCAAAGCCATGGCTGTTAAACATTCAGCGTGAACGTTCCATTGGCATGCTGAATACGGAAATGTCCGTCACTGACATTGCAAGGGTTATGGGATGCAGTCGACAGACAATCCATGATCTTCGGACACATCTCCAACAAACTGGCACCACAGCTGACCAACCTCGTTCTGGTAGCCCACGTGTGATGTCAAAAGCAGAAGACCGACAAATTGTCTTACGTCATTTGCATAATCGATTTGTCACTGCAACGTCCACTAAGAATGAATTTTTTAGAGGTCGTGTGACTGCCCAAACCATATGTAATCGCCTGCGCACTGCTCTTATTCAAGTTGTAACTGACAATTTTTACTCTTGGACATTTCCGTAGCATTTCCGGTGAAACTGGTTACATTGAGGACATTATTTTTTATGATACACCATCTTTAATGAGTACAGAATAAAATAAAATCATTATTTAACACCTCATTTATTGTATGTTCAACTTATCGACCTCCAAACGAGTGTGAAGTTTTTTATTTTGGCTGAGTAAATTTGAATGCATTTCTTTATAGTCTACAATATATCATAGGTGCCATTTTTCTACTTGTTATCTTTGACATGAAACATTTTTCATTGAATGATGCGGGGATACAAGACCCTGGACGTTGTTAGCACTACAACCTGAGTTTCAACTTGGACAGCAACAATCTCATACTTATTTGAGGTTCAAGAGCATGGACACACACACATTGTACTTCAGGACCATGGACGGCATCAGCCCCACACACATTGTACTTCAGGAGCATGGACAGCATCAGCCCTGCATATGTTACTTCAGGACCATGGACAGCGCCAGTCCCACCCACATTGCATCTTCAGGACAGCTCTGCCACTTTATTTCACCCCAGCAGCTGTGCTTCACCGTCAATCATTGCTGCTGCCACCCATTTCCTAATTATGTGTAAGAGCCCTGCTCTTAGGCTGCCTGTGACATATGCTTTTCAGAGCTCTGCTGTGTTAGCTGATAGGGGAGAGTGGTTGCGCTTGCACGGCTCTTGTGATATGTTTTGCTTCTGTTCCTTTCTGGGTTTTTGTTCTCATATTTTAGTTTCACACATTGCATCTCATCCTTTTCTGACAGCTGGCTTTGATGCTCAAATTGGATTTGTTTTTCAGACCCTGTCTTGACTGTCTGACGAAATTACAAGTTGCCAGATTGTATTATTGTGTTTAGACAACGTTACTTATTTCTGACATGAAATGAAGATGTAAGTCAATTATGTTGCATGACTGGGGGAAAGGCTCTTGAGATGAGAATAATCAGATTTGGCATGAATGAGGTCTGACTCAGTATGAAATCTCTGATTCCAAGTGATTATTTGCTATTTGGACTTCGAGGAAAAGCGCGGCGAGACGGGGTATGAATTCAGATTTGAATCCAAACAGGCTGCCTCCTGATCTCGCCGGGTCTGTGTGTCTCATTCTAATCTTTTCACCAGAAAATTAACCCCTTTGCGCAGAAGCCAAATCTGGCTTTTTAGGTGTTACCTGATTTAAGGCTTTATAATTCAAGATTGCAGCTTCACAGACAGAAAAACTTTGGCTCAATTGAGTCTAAACACCTAAAGCATTTAGACTCCCATCGTATTTCAGTTTATTTTTATGATTTTGGTGGAGAAAAGGGGCTGCAAACATAAAAAATCTTCATGAGAATTCACCATTGAAATAGCAAAAAAAAATAATACTGACAAATGGAAAACTGCTGGGGCTTAAATCTATACATTTCTGGGATCATAAACTTCTTGACCACAAGTACAATTCATCTTGAACATTACATTCTAGATTACCCGCTCGCTATGAGCCAAATTAGACAGCTATCCAGGTGTCTCCCCAAAGTCTGAGATCCATCAAAATGGTTCACTGTCAAATCATACATTAATCATATAATTAACACAAATTTACTTTTGGGGCATGAAATTCAGCATGAACTAATGATTTTCTGGTTGAGTTTAGCATGAATTTATCAATATCAGTGCAGTTGAACATTGGTCACCAGTCACCTCTCCAAACACATAACATGCCTTTTCTCCATAATAAAGTTAACAATATTGTCCATTTTTCTACGAAGTCCCCCAAGCATTAAATAAAGTGCTGATTAAACAGCTGTAACATTCACGCTGCAATGAAAAGCTAACCACTCTCACATCAGAGCTCATAACCTTACACCTTATAAAGGTAAAAACTCACTAACTCAGTAATATCTGAATTTTGAAATACGACTTATTTTAACAGAACAGAAATTTCACTCTCAGGAAAAATCAAACGACATACGCCACCATATTCAACAGAATGGTGTAATGAACGTACCGAGGGATCTCCCGACGTGCCTGGGCTGCATGCATTTGGAGAAACGAAAACCTCGGCATTTGATGCCTATAAATGCGGTATAAATTCTACAGCAAAACGCCATATTGAGCATAATGCAAACAGAATAGAAGTATAACCTGTTTTCTTCATTGAAGCCCTCTTTCAGAGACAGATGTATTGGGTAGAAGGAACCCTCCAGTACAGTTTCATTCGGAATAATTCCCATTGACCGCGTCCGTACAACATGTATCTCGTAAATGAAACTGAACATTTCAGGCCGGTTTCGGGTGTCTTTGTTTCTTTGATATCGCATCATTTTCAGCTGTGCAACCGTGACCAACATTCGAAGAACACAACCGACCTTACTTTTACGCTTAGCTTTGTATCCTATTCTTATTGTCCGATCAATGTATTTCAGTTATTGAGGAAAGTTTAAACACTCGGGAATTGGATAAGTAACGAGTCTATCAATACATCGTTACCGGGGAAGCTTCACGAGGGCGTGAACTATAATTGTAGAGTTACGCAGGTGAATCTGAGTATATAATTGAGTGACTGGCTATCGACACCAGTACTTGGGTGGATAGAAGGGAGCGCTGAATTTGTCAATGGAGGAATATACACATTAATCCACAGGAGGGAACTACGCACATTTTGTGTGTGATGACAGTAATTGACAGTAGAATGCAAGAGAATCAATACTATGTCGGATTTTTTGCTTCACAAAACGTATTTTTTAACCACTAATTGGAATACTGTTGGCTCACTGCAGCTAAAATGGTTGCTACAGAGTACTAAGGTTTTTTCTGTCGCAAGTGATAATTTTTTGAAACTACTGGATCGATACTATGGGGAAGGATATTGACCAGTTTGCACATCAGGCTTAGCTGAGGAGTTTGATTCATGCAACTCCTGAAAAACAGGGATTGGAGGAAGTTGTCCGTACTCCAAATCGTGTTTCAGCTCTGCCTGCTTCGGCAAATTCAATAGCTGATCCGGGGGTCCCATCTTGTGGTCGAGTACTGTAACTAAGTGCTTAAATTTCCATATCTATAGAAGCGAGCGTCTACATCTGCAGAAAGGGGTTAATGAAAAGCCTTCAGCCAAAATTCAATGTTTTAACAATATTTTCTCATTTATTTACCACAATACACAGTGATCATATTCAGTGCTGTGCCCTGGCTTCCGCAGAGTTTTAGCCGAGCCGATATGGTGACGTAGGGATGGTCACATGCTGCCTCTTCAACCTCAGGATTCAATCTGATGCCCCATCTGAGATTTTAAGGTCCCCTATCATGTGCCCAGGTGCACAGCCAATTAGTCGTTACAAGCCATTTCAAACCGGTTCGATGTGAAATAATGTCAGGAGGTGATTGAGCCGAGGAGAGAAGAATTGATCAACTTCAGTGAACCATTTTCTCCATATTTCAGGTCCCTAATGTTTTTGACAGCATATAAACCAGCACAGGGTCTAATTTTCTGTGATTCATTCCCACAAAACATTGAACAGACATTAAAGTAGCCTATCCTGCTATTTTTTATACATAAAAAATGTGATTCACTGTGAGTCACGCAGTACTGCAGGTAAATCTTTCCTGTCACCTGCTCCTGCTAATGGTTTCCCTCTGCTTGATGAACAGTGTGTCTCGTGAGTTTCTGTGTTCAAGCATTCATCGCTTTCATACCCGGCGGTATAGATTTACTGTATTAATAAATCAGGCCAAATAAAACAACGGCGGAGGATGTCAGGGGCTTCAGACACGGCTGAAGCAGTGAAATATGGATGGGTGTTACGGTGGTTCAGTATGTGATACTGCAGCCCCGCCCAAACCTGTCCTTTGCATCATAAAGAGCACCAACCAATGATGTAGAGAAAAAACTAAATCGCACGCTCTCTGTTCTTGCTGCATTCCCCCATGGTCATATCAGCGCCAGCTTCAGGTCACGGCAGAACCAATGGGCAAAATGCACTGTAAATATACTGAACACCCCAGTTCAGAAATAAATCATCTAAAAACAAAATAATAAGGTTGCTAACGGGCAACTTTTCAGATGAGGACATACTAAGAAGTAATCGCTTTTAGGATATAACCAAACATGATCAAAATCAGGTAAACTGATAATAAAGAAACAAATATTTATCCATGTCAGTGAAACTACAGTTTTAGAGAGAATTTAAAAAATAAATTCTACAGTATCTAAAGTACAGTCATTTCTACAGTAGTATACAAAGTTGATCAGAGTATCTATAAAAATTTAATTAGTAATTCATCACTTCCTATTTCCCTGGGGTATAGATATGACGTGACACTGGGGCCATTTCTCTTATCCACTCTTCAACATGGGAAAGACAAAGGAACACACCTTTCGAGTAAGGCAGATGTGTGTCGACCTTCACAAGTTAGGCAATGGCTACAAGAAAATAGCCACTCGCCTGCACCTGTCCATATCTACTGTCAGAGGAATCATTAAGAAGTTTAAAACAACTGGAACAGTGGTAAACAAGCCTGGATGAGGACGCAAGGTTATTTTGCCACCACGCACAGTGAGGAGGATGGTAAGAGAAATAAAAAGTTCTCCAAAGCTCACTGTTAAAATTGCAACAAATGGTAGCATCTTGGGGTCACAAAGTCTCCAAAACAACCATCAGGCGCTATCTACATGCCAACAATCTGTTTGGGAGGCATGCACGGAAAAAACCTTTTCTCACTCACAATCATAAACGCAAATGTCTTGAGTACGCTAAGCGGTACTGGAACTTCAACTGGGACCATGAGCTTTGGTCAAATGAAACCGAGATAGATCTTTTTGGCAACAAACACTCTAAGTGGGTCTGGCGAAACACAAAAGATGAGTATGCAGAAAAGCACCTCATGCCCACTGTGAAGTAAGGGGGAGGATTGGTGATGCTGTCGGCCTGTTTCTCTTCCAGAGGCCCTGGGAACCTTGCTGAGGTGCATGACATCATGAACGCTTTTAAATACCAGGACATTTAAAATCAAAATCTGGTGGCCTCCGCCCGAAAGCAGAAGATGGGTCGTCACTGGATCTTTCAGCAAGATAATGACCCTAAACATGTGGCTAAATCTACACAGAAATGGTTCACCAGACACAGAATCAAGCTCCTCCCATGGCCATCTCAGTCCCCAGATCTCAACCCTATTGAAAACCTGTGGAGTGAGCTGAAGAGGAGAGTGCAGAGGAGAGGACCCAGGTCACTAGATGATTTAGAGAGATTGTGCAAAGAGGAATGGTTGAAGATCCCTCTTTCTGTATTCTCCCATCTTGTGAAACATTATAGGAGAAGATTAGGTCCTGTTTTGCTGTTAATGCTTTGTACAAGCCACTTTTACCATCAGGGGTGCTAATAATTGTGGCACACATGATTTGATGTAAAAGAATTATTTCTTAATGTGGGATGTTTTTTCCACTGAATAAATGCACTTGAATTAAAGGTTGGATTTTCCTCCTTTTTTCACTGTGGTCCTATATTATTTAGAAAAAAACTGAATTTATTGGAAGCTAAAGAACTCATCTTAACCAATAATTATGGAGGGCGCTGTATACACACAAAAAAAAGAAAAAAAAACAAGATCTAGCTTTTTTTTCTGTCGAAATTTCATACAGCTCCGAGAGTACCACACTTATGGTGTGCAGCTTGCTAGTGCTAATGTCTTCTGCATGCGCATAATAACATTGAACGTTAGTGATCTTATCATCTACATCAGTGCTTCTCAAACCTCTCCTGCAGTACCACTCCTGCGTGTTTTAGAGCTCTGCCTGCTCCAGCACAGGTGAGTCACATGATCTGCTCGTTACCTCTGAAGATGCTTGATAACGAGCGAATCATTAGAATTATCCGTGCTAGTGGGGAGAGATCTAACACATGCAGGAGGAGAGGTACTCCGGGAGAGGCTTGAGAGGCACTGATCTACATCATCTGTGATTGTTGACGGCAAAAAATTATTCTAGAAATTATATATCACCTGAGTATCGCCATGGAAGGCCCTTCTTGATACTTCGAAAAAATGACCGTTTCCCAGCTGAAAGCTTCTTAATACGACCTCCACGCTCAGTATCGTACGGTCAAGTATCCATAACCACGCACACTAAAGTAATTTTTTGCAGCTCCGCGAGACCAGAATTAACTCGGCCACTGAACCATCCCATAAAGCATCGGTAAGGGGGCGTGACTGCAACATCAGGGCGTTTTTTTATATTGACTATGGCTTGAATTCCGCAGCCATTCAGATCTACATAACAACAGTGTCTAAACTGAAGTGACCAACATAAAATTGAGTGACAGCAGTTGTCACCATGTGGATGTAACTCTGGAGCAAAATTTAAAGAGAGCATATACAACAACACAAGTAACTGTTGTCATTATTTGCAGAATGAACTGTATGTGTTTGGGCGATCAAGTGTACAACAGAAGCATCTGGTTCTGCAACACAACATCCCTGCTCATTAAACAGCACCCAACAACCGGGATTAAAGAGCTGTTGTGCCGTCAGCCAACTGAGTGTCTGCAGAGAGTTTTTCTGCTGCCCGACTTCAAGACGTCTGCTGTTTTACAAAAGTACAGCTAATGAGGATGATGGGCCTTTATCCTTTTTCCTGGACTCCTCCAATGAATGCAAAATACTCCAGAGTTATGCATGCAAAATACTCCAAATCTGGGCATGCAGAATATTTCAAATTCATGCAGAATGCTTCAAAATTATGCATGCAAAATGCTCCAACATCATGCATGCAGAATGAGCTGGAATCCTGCATTTGAAGTGACCCATAATAATGCCGAAATGGTCCAAAACCAGAATGTTCCAAAATCATGCTCGGAAAACACATGCATTCAAAATACTCCCAAAACCATGCACGTAGAATGTTCTCAAATTGCGCAAGTGAAAAGGTCCGTTAACATGCATGCAAAATGCATTGAAAACATGCGTGCACAATGATCCCAAACAGTGCACACGGAAAACTTCAAGATCGAGTATGCAGTATTCTCAAAAGCACTCATGTCTGAGGATGACTTTTTAGTTGTATTTAATCTGTCAGATTAAACTGCAACTGACAAATCACAGTAAGTACAATTGTTTGTCAGAATAAATTCATGGCCTTTGCTATAAGTCTATGCAAATTACAATGATGGAGGTGCAGCCAAATCGAATGTGAATTAGAAACAGTCTGCAGAAAGGAAATCTCAAAAGAGTGCATTCGCTAATGAAGACTCTCGTATCTTATCTTGTCTCCTTGCCAGGAGGAACAAATCATATTTCATATTAAATATGCATTTATTTTATTTTATTTTTTAAAGAAAAAAGGAGTTTTCTTGCTGTCTGTGCTCTTGTGCTTTGACTTATTGAAATTCCTTGCGAAGAAGAGAAAGGTCGGGCAGGAACATGGTAATCAGAATGACAACATATAAAATTACTTTTTCTGGATCATTGTCCTTCTTTGTCAGTGGGAGAGAATTCCCTCAGCTGTCAGAACAGATTAATTACGATCCCGGGTCTGTGAGGCAGGAGTCTGTCGCTGCTGCAGCTCTGTAAAGTTTATTAAGGAAGGCAGGGGGATTTCAATTCATTCTGCTGTGATTTTAAACTGCGTCTCTGTTTCTGTGCTGCAGTTCCTCACGCCGCTGAAGGAGCCCAGGGGCACGTTGGGCCCAAGCAGAGAGCAGCGAGATCGAGGAAAGTCACAAGCCCAGGGCTACAGGTGCGAGTACCGGGCACCGCAGCTCTGAATTAATTTATCGCTGTTGACAAAATCTTTCTGAGACAGAAATTATTTGAGGGCCATTAAAGTTTTATATGGGGAGTGGATGACTCGCCTGCATTACAGATTTTCAGTGCCGCCGTAAAGGAATTCCCCTGTGCTCCTCTCGGGTAAATAAAGGGAGGTTCGAGCCGAGCGAAGTGTCTGAACTCGACAGAGGAGACCGAGCCTTTACATCTCCTCACTCTCGGGTGAAAGTTGACAAACAACAAATGCATTGACGTACAAGCATGGGCATACATATTGAAACATCCACCCACACACACACACACACACACACACACATACAGAGGTTGAACCCTAACAGATCAAGCTTTGGAAAAATCCTGTCAGTTCTCCAGTTACAGAGAGTGATTGGACGTCTGATCTGAATCAATTTTTTTTATTTCGGCAAACCCCCTGAGACTCAATTAGTCGCTTCCTAAATTTGTAAATGAGCAGAATAATCAAATTAAATTTAATCATAGCAAAGCATTGACGACATTCCGTCAGTTTATTACAGTGTGTGCTTGTGTATGCGTAAGATCGAGAGCTAGAAAGAGAGGGAGAGAGAAAGAGAAAGAGGGGGGGGTTGAAATCCATTGTTTTTGGCATATATTTATTGTTCTTGTGAAACATTGACTCCAGGTGCTGGTCGGCAGAACATCTGCCCTGTGTTTATTCAGATTTTCTCACTGAGGAAACGCTGGTTTTGGGTTCAGCACAGAACGACATCAGCCAAACGCCGGAGAAGGAAGACTTATGCATAAAGTACGGCTCCTCATCCTCCTGTTTCACTGTTTCATCAGGACCTCCACCCGGTGAAGTTGTCAGGAGGTTGTGTGATCGGTGCCGTTTGTTGGTTTGTGAACAAGATTACTTAAAAAGTAATGAACGAATATCTCTGAAATGTAGTGGGTGGGTCTCTATTACATCAAGAATGGACCCTATTGATTTTCATTGCGATGAGCTAAACAATATGGTCGCCACAGCAGCCATCTTGAAATCCTATGACATGCGATAACTGAACTTTGCTCCCACTCACCAAGATTTGGAGTGTGCTGCCTTGGCGGATGTTGGTGCCACATGTGCCATTTGACGGCGTGTGCCAAGCTGTATGGCCTGGTAGATCACCAGTGAAACAAGACCTCTTTTTTCATAACATTCTTTCTTACCTTAGTTTTAATTAACTTATTTGCTCAGTATACATATCCAAATATGTCTTCTCTATATTTCAGATTAAGCCAATGAGTCTTAAGAAACAAATTAAGTGAATTGTGTTTCAAGCAGAATAATAAACAGCGGCATTTATTTGGGATCTAAAGTTGAGGACAGGCATTGATGTTGAGGAGGCCATCGTTTCCATGGTTATTCTGGTCACCTCTGACTGTCTCTCCAAATGCCCTGTCTGCATGCTCACTCAGGAAGAATAAAATATTCTTCTTGCGTCAAGCTGTCACACTGGCAAGAGCAGACTGTCAAACTCAAGATTTAAGGAAAAACCAGCCGTCAATCATCACACCACCTGGCTGTTTTGCTCACTGGGGCCCACAGGTGGATGTATGACATACCCCCCCCCCCCCACACACACACACACACACACACATTAGTTTGATTCAGATCTTCAAATTAATTGTTCTACAGTAGGAAAAAAGGTTGTCTAACAGCTACATTCTCAGAGCGAAAATGTAATTTCCTCCTAAACGTAATTACAGGTTAAAGGAAGTACAACCAAACGCTTCCATTAATGGGAGATCAGGCTTTTACACCGCTGTTCAGGAATTTGGCTCGCTGTCTTTGGAGAACAGCATTAATTTTAGCCACTAATATAAACTGCTCATTTAAGGTAATGCGACAGCATCTCAGAGGGGTTCAGGTCACAACCCTGACCAGACTGTTCCGACATTTTAATTCTGTTTCTTTTCACAGGTCAAACAATTTTGTCTTAAAATCATTCTTTTCTGTGAGATTTTGCAATTATCTGCAGCCCACATAATCCTCTCGCTTCACAAAATGCCACTCCGGGAGACAACAGGAGAAGTAGTGATGTTTGGGTCAAACAAATGCCTCTGTCTTTAAATGTTATTCCGTGGTTCTCGTTGATTTACATCGAGGTGCTGGTGATCAAAGTCTTTCTACAAAAACTAGAGGCAAAGACCCAACCCCAGTTTGACGCATCATCCCCTGCAAAAAGCTTTCCCGACAGATTTTTCATCCTCAATTTCATATCTCTTTGGTCAGCGAGAAATGTTCAGTAAAACCAATCTCATTTTTTCAAGCCTCTGACTAATGACATGATTTTGTTCATATCCAGCTGGACCATAAAATGTGTCTGTGCTAATGCATCCTTTCTCTTCAAAAGTATCTCTGAAATTAGCATATTCCTAGCTTTCTAATCATAATCCATTACTGTATTTTATAATGCGAAGCTGCAGTATGGTAATATTAAGATATCAAGACTAAATTGTCTTGAGAACACGGGCAGAGATTAGGATAAACCCATAAAATGGCTGTGCTGTAATCTTGACCAGTTTAGCCAGCACGATATAATACTATAAAGAACCGGAAAATCCTCTTAACAGGGTCTGTCAATTCCTGAGTGAGTTGACCAATGTTGAGAGACCCCAATTCAGGAGGTCGGCCATGTTTGACAGAAGGAATTTTTGGCCTCTGAGCAAATACTTTGGAGTTTTGTAGCTCCAGAATATTTGCACTGGGCACCTTCACACAAAGTAGAGTAATAAAAATTGAATTGAAATACTGCACACTGTGATTCCCTTATTCCTCTGAGAAGAATTACTTTTGTGCAAGCACTGTCCAAATCTGTAAAAAGGTTTTTATACTTAAATCATAGAATTGAATGCAGCTCAACGTGGAAATGTGCTTATTCTACAGAGGCTGTAATCCAGCGACCGTGATATAACTCAGCATCATGCAACCCTGCCGTCCTACCCTGAAAACTAAACATCACTCCCACACGTGACTGTCTGAAGCGTGTCCGTGGCAACGCATTTGCTTTATTTTCCACGGGACTAAATCCTGGGATCACATGAGCCGCTGTGACATAGGGTTTTTAATTCAATCTGACATGTACAGACATGCATGCAAAGGCGTGCGCACACACACATGCACACACAGGTGCACGCATACACATAAACACACACACACACACACACGCACACTTTCTGTACTAACAGTGCACATGAACATATACACTCAATGTTACTGCAACACTGCAGCAATGGATATTAGCCACAGGGTGAAAGCTGTCGCTTTTATTCCGCTCAGATCTCAGGAGTCAAATTTTCAAATTCTCCCACCCCCCACTCTACTTCCCCTTTCCAATCAGGCAGCCAATCAGATGCTCTCCTGCAGAGTTCCCGCCCTCAATCAGCAGCAATCCCATCATGCTCTGATTCTTGACTCTTGGGCTTCCCGTCAATCAGGACTAACCATCATCTGCATGTCTGTCAGTTAGTCTGTCTGCCTCTTCGTATTTCCCCTCTCATCCGAGTTCGATATTCCACACAAAGAGCCATGCCTGCCCTACAGTTATTTCTGGTTTTATTGCGTAATTGCCAGTGATTTGTGATAATGGAAGCAGATTTATAGGCAGAGCTAAGAGGTGTGGAGCACTAACTTCTGCGTGCTCTTACCAGTAGGGGGGGTGGGGGGGACCGCTGTAGAATCACCGATGTCGTGTGCCTGTGTTTCAGCTTTTTAACTTAATTACGTACAGCGCTGGAGCAATAGACAATAAGGTTACTGTCCAGATTCACTACAATGCATAGAAAGAGAGAGAGAGAGAGAGAGAGGGGGGAGAGAAGGGGGAGTGAGAGAAGTTAAATTCACACGGCTGAATTCTGACTCTTGTTTTTTTTTTTGTCTTTTTTTTTGGGGGGGGGGGGTGCGGGTATTTGTTTACACACAAATTTCACATTGGATCAGATGTGCTTGATTTTAAAGACTTGCTCATGTTCGCCTGCCTGGCATTATAGCCCAGTACTGTCATTAAAGGAGACAGCACTGCAGAATCATTCTGGAATCTTCTTTAACCCTGACATCCTGTCATACACACTTCAGAGCACCTTCAACAGCTCGGAGAAAAAGCCCAAATTTTCACTATCCAAACGTTGGAGGAGTCCTGTATAATAGTGGCAGTCTGTGGTTACAGGGAATGCCAGGGGGCTCCTATATTTAAAAAGAGTAAAACATTGAAAGAAAAGGCACCTGATGACTGGTAACTGGAACAGGAAGGCAGACGGGCAGGGCGATCATTGGTGCTGGATTCATAAGCAGAGTTACACCAAAATATTGATTAGTAGGCCTCCAGGAACTGGCAGCCTCCGCTAATTGCTTTTGTTACTTAAACTTTGAATTCCATGCCAACTGAAAAGTCAGAAGCATAATTGATAATAGATCTGGCATTTATTGATTTATGTATTTATTTATCTATTTATTTATACACTCAATTATTTAATCGTTTATGTATTTGCTCATTTAGATTTCTGTGTAGAAAATGGAATCAAGGAACACCAGGAGTTGGTCAGAAGCTTTTATCAAAGAACCGACAAACAGTGCATCAGATGTGAAAATCTTTGACTAAATGCCATTATAATTCCAAGATAAAAATCTAACAAAAGATATAAAAGCATTTTTATATCATTCATTTTAGACAGCTGAATAATCTCCAGTCGTCTGAAAGTAAAGTTGGCTACATGTTTTTTTTTTCTTCCTTCAATAAACTCCAGTCGTTAGATTGAACAAATTACTTTTACAATCTGGCTGACAAACTGAGCTGATTGGCAAATCGAGGTGATTGGAGAAAACTGGGTAAGACATTTACACTCAGAATGTGGATCTTTTGCCTTCGATTCTAACTGTGTTGAAAGAATGAAGCTGCTGCCCGAAGTTTTACAGCCTCGTTTGGTTAGAGTAATAGGTCAATAACTAAGGTAAATTAGCATGCTGCGATAGGAAACGGTAAAGATCGTTATGCAGTCACGCTCCAAAGTGTGCGAACTCTCTGGAACATGTTATAAAGTTTACTTAATGGGGTAGTAAAAGCGGTGAATTACAAACCTCAGGACAGTGCGTTCAGCTCAGCACAGGGGTCAGTGTCAGCTGATGTATCACCGTCCTTGCTCTGTCGCCTGTTTCACCAGAGCTTGATTTTACTCTTATGTTGTGATGATTCAGCATTACCAGTATCATCGAAACAAAAGTTGTGCATCTTTTTTGTAGCGCAGCTCTTCTGAGACATTATATCAACTTAAAATTCCATGCATAAAGTTAGTTCTCATTAAGGTGGGAACACTTATGAAATGCTAATCAGATAAAGAGATGTTAAGCATCATTTCTGAGCTGTTATAGAGGCGCTGTGGCCTGCCGGAGCCAAAACAGAACACTGGGGTGAAAACAGTGGAAGGGCTCTCGATATAAGAGGGGAACTTGTGCAGATTAAACATGCAAATCACGGGCGCAGGTCTGCAGGTGTCAGGCTCCATCCGTGCTCATGTAAATGGGGAGGTGAAGGTGATGGATGCGATCTGTATCAGAGCTGATAGGGCTCTACACTTCTGCCTTTATACAGCAATAAAGTTTTATTGATTCTGAATTTATGAGGGGGGTTTGATTCAGGCGAGAAGCCAACGGCCAGACCAGGCCTGTATCTCACTCCCACATGTGTGTGTGTGTGTGTGTGTGTGCGTGCGCATGTGTGTGTGTGTGCATCTGTGTGTGTGTGTGTGTGTGTGTGTCTCTGTGTGTGTGTGTGTGCATGTGTGTGTGCGCATGTGTGTGTGTGTGTGTGTGCATCTGTATATCTGCATCTGTGTGTGTGTGTGTGTGTGTGCATCTGTGTGTGTGTGTGTGTGTGCGTGCGTGCGCATGTGTGTGTGTGTGCATCTGTGTGTGCGCATGTGTGTGTGTGTGTGTGTGTGTGTGTTTGTGCTCACATCTGGGTTGATTTCCATCTCTGTGTGTGCTTATAAGTGTGTGCTTGTGTGTGTGTGTGTGTGTGTGTGTGTGTGTGTGTGTGTGTGTGTGCGTCTACGTAGTCCTGACAGTATGGTGCTCTTATATCATTCTCACGAGTGTGTGTTGAGTGTGTGTTTTAGTGTGTCAGTCTTCTTTCCCTTGCTCCGGTATGTTATGTTTTGAATAATATGCATCTGTTTTCTTTTCCATCTAATTTCTTTGTGAAGGCTTCCGTCTCTTCTGCCAAAATCTATTACCTCTCTCACTGTCCAATACAGCGAGTTCATCTCCACATTAAAATGGGTATATCGTGCCGCTGCCGTATGCATACATATTACTGTTTTTCCGTCCATTCACTTACGAATCCAGTATGTCTATCTTAAGGTAGACAGCGCGGACACCGTCCAAAGTTTTTTTTGCTCATTCGTGTCTGGGAGGCCTTCGTTGACTCGTCTGGATATCGTATCCACGGGAGATGTACCTTATCCGCATCAGCTGCGACCCTCCCGCCAACGTTTTCCCTATTTTTAATCGCAGTCCGCCTCTGTCTCCCTCTCGTTCCCCCAGGTGCGCTATCGGTGGTGGAAACCTTCTCAAAACAGAAAAGCACTCTCTTGCAGCCTTTTTTATTTATTTATTTTCGATGCTCACATTTGCGCTTTTCTACTGGGAGAATAAAAACAAATTCTGCTTTGCGTTTAATTACTGCGGGTTCCAGGAGATGAATTCTGGGCCGAGCGTCTGCCTGATACACCTGTAATGGCTCTGCCCATCTGTGCTTTAATGGGTTCGGCTTGTGTACTGAAGGCTCGTGAAACGAGAGAATGAGGAAGCACTCAAAGAGCGCATTACCTCCGCCGCTTTGAAGTTCATTGACGGAGGAATTATCGTTGAGCGGGACCATTTGACAGGTCTTTACACAAATAGAGATTCTTTTGGATCCTGGATCAAGAATTTGAGTCTTCACCTAAATTTAATCACATCCTTCTTGGCACAACACCTACCAACACACACACACACACACACACACACACAAACACACCATCAAAAAAATTCCATTGACATCGATCCATTAACTTTTGGCATATCGGGTTAATTGAACAAAATGAATGAGCAAACTAACGAACAAACAAAAACCAGGAGAAAACATCTTCAGATATATAATCAGAGAGGGGCTGCAGCAGCCATTACTTTTTAAAGGGAGGGAGAAATGTAGGACCTGTCCGAGGGGCTCTCCTGCCCGGGGGGGGGGGCGGGGGGGGGGGGGGGGGAACTAGATGGAGGAGAAAGGTGGACGAACAATTCATACAGGAGTCTAGCTTTCGCTCTATGGAGTTACTTGTGCCGCATTTAGTTGCGCATCATCCTGTGATGCTGTCTATGTGTGAAGTGCTAATGAATGGGACTGGCAGAGGGCCATTCCACAGACATTGTGACATTGTTGTGTACAGCTCAAATAGGAAACCGATTGTAATTTAAACAATTTAGAATATTTTAATGACAGGGTATTCACTGGGGCACCAGGGGCCTTATTTATGAATATTTGTGTGGATTCCATATTCAAATATTGCATAATTTCAAGAAAAGAAAAGCAGTATGTCATAGTTTGGAGGCGTTGGGAGCTTTCTTTGTTGCTCTCGTCCAGGACGATATTGTTTTGCTCCCAATCGGATTCCTGGGCCAGCTGGCATTAATTGAGGGCGTCGCCCGGATTCTATTTTTCTATTTCCGGATTTCTATTTTTCTATCTATTCTATATTATCACTTCCGTTGTTAGAGTGTCAGTGTCGTGTTTGCACTTTAGCCGGTAAGGTCTCTAGTTAGAGAATTGGTCAGGGTTTAGTTGCATATTTGAGGACAAGTTCAATCTAGAGAGTAAGGGAATCTTTCTATCCTTTTCCCTTTGTGAGGGTGTGATCAGGAACCAGTCGCGAGAACCTGGCAATGCAGTAGAACTTGCTTTATTAATGAAGGGGGAGAACCCCCGCAGGGCAGAAGGTAAAAGCACAGAGTCCACTCTCCAAAAATCTAAATCCAGTTGGGCAAAAATAGGATCAAAAACCAGGGCAGCAATCCCAGTTATCGTAGTGGGACAGAAATGGGTCTGGTTCACACGATTAGGTTTATCAGAAAAGAAAAGCCAGAATCCAAAGGGCGTATCATTCCAAATCCAAATCGTTACCAGGGCAGCAAACAGAGATCTTGTAGTCGGGCAGAAAATGGTCAAAACACACAGATGTAACAATAATCTAAAATCACAAAGGCAAAAATGAAAGTCAGGCAATCCAGTCAGAAAGATAAACATTGAGAAATCAAGGCGAGAAACGTGGCACGAGAAGACTGAGGAAAACGATCTGACCGAGAGTGGCTGTGAGAAGACACCTAATATACACTTCTGGAAGATCACATGGGGAGAACCACAGGTGCAGAGAGCCAGACTGATTACAATGGGAAGGCACACGAGGAAAAGCCTAATCACATAAAATTGGCCACAGCCACAACGCGGACAGGGAACACAAGACATTCCTATAAACAAACGTACGGCTCTAGTCACGGAGTTTCTAACATGCATAGATTAATGAGAAACAGGACAGCGCGATCAGGTGTGAGTTTTCACAGAAAATGCAGCAAAGGCAATCAGGGAGAGCAAAGAGGCGGAGACTAGAACAGGGCGAGTGCTGAGAGGTCGTTAGTCAATTAGTAAGTGCAACTATACAAATCCTTGGTGCTCGTTAGTAAGTTAGTATTATATACGAGGTTAGTTGTTGTTAGTAATCTCATGAGAAAATAATAAACTATTAGTATTGTTAGTAGATAGAAAAGAAGAGTGAAGCCAGTAAACGAGATCGGAAGGAAGTTTGAAAAACCAGAATCTAATAAATCACCCGAAGAGTGAAACACAAGACTGGGGCTGTGTGCAATGACAAGACATGAGACCAGACTGGGGAGACTAAGTGCAATGCAAAAAGGAAAACATGAACCAGAATGTGATGTGGCAAAATGTAAAACATGGAAAAGTAATAAGACTGAACATGTATTGCATATGTGAACGCACAAAGTAAAAATCGACATTTCCTGACTTTTTTTTTTTTTTTAACTTTTTGCTATAGTTTAATTATGTACCTATTTAGTATTTGATGTCAAAATATTTGAGTGATTCACCTATTAGTTTCAATCACGTCAGAGGTAAACTGCTATCGCAGATCAAGTACAAAATGTCTTACACTACAGCCTTTATTTCAAAATCACAAAGTGTGATGAAATTTCCACTTTTACTCCATGCATTCACAAGTGTAAGCACTTCCTGTAGTTCAGCTTTCGAGTCTCAATTCATGAATTTGGCCCTGTCAGAGCTCCAGATCTGCATTATAACCCCCCCCCCCCACTCAATCCGCGAGACATTGCACACATTTTTAGCTCCTAGCGCTTGTGAGCTGTGATATAGCTGCACGGAGAAGTACCTCATTTGCATGTTTGGTTCTGTCACCTATTCTGACAGAGTGGAGATTTATTCCAGAACGTTTATATTTAGATTGTTGCATTGCACTCTGGGGAAGAGGAGTGGCGCAGGAGTTGGTTCTGAGGCCTCTCTGGACAGCTCTGCGTTTAGAGAGCAACTGCGCACTATTCCTGTCCCAAACATCAGAGGCACAGTCTAACACTCCATCCCTGAGATCTCAGAATATCATTCTGTTAGTTTCCAAAACACAGATTTACAAAGGGCTCCTGCTGAGAAGTTGTTGGGTTTCGCAGACACTGATTAACTTGAGCCTGAGATTGAACATTTGCTTTTATTAACTGTCTCCAGTCAAGACTTACTTTGTACTCTAAGGCTGTGCTCCGTTTTAGGAAATAAAAGTGGACAACAGTTTACATACTACAGTGCACAAGGCCCACTCACGCATGTACGAAAACATACATTCACCCACATGCACGTGCATGCACACACACACAAGCATGCGCACAAACTCAGGTGCACACGTGATCCTGCACATATGCTCACACACACATACACACACATGCACAAAAACATACACATGCATACACACTCACACGTGCGCACAAACACGCACACACACACACGCACTGACACGCACCAGACCCAGGGCTTCAGTAAGGGAGAATCCAGCTCTAGTGCTGCATAATCACACTCAGTTTTCCCGTAATCCTTTTGCTTTCCTTGTTTGACTTCATTTCACGTTTCCTGACTGCAAAACCTCTTCAGATGCAGCTGTTTCAGTAATTTAATTCCCTTTTCTGTTGTTCTTCCACGGTGCTAATCAACTCGTAGGCTGCTTTCCTTAGAAACGCCGCCGCTCAATCAATCAGAGCAGCGCGGCCGCTAATATCCTGTGTCAAGGAATTCATTCAGGATAATGAGTCCCATTGTCTTGTCATTATAGCTGCACGCTTGTAATCAGTCTGTGTGGAATTCCGATGCCGTTCGTCGTGCGGAGAGGATTCTGAGAGCCAATATCCTCCGAGTGTTCCCTCTCCAGGACTCAACACAAGCTGCTGCTGTCCTCCATTTTAATTCCACACTCCCCTGAATATGGTGTAAAATTAGCACCGCACCACCCCACTGCCCTCTGGTAAATTGAGACAATTACAGGGGATATTCAGCGATGGCGTTTAATTTGCATATAAATAATGGAAGCCCCTCTCTGGTTTTGTTCGGCTTTCGGGACAGAAGCGTAAAAAAAAAATAAGGAGAATGAAAACATTAGGCCTCCCTCCGCTAGCTCTGCCTCGCAGTACAGATTCTGTATCTCACATACAGTAACAATATTGCTGCAGTGTTTTTTCCAAACATTACTAGAGCATTGCAGTCTGATATGGATACCAAGCAAGGCTCAGGGAACTATAATGTCATGATGATAACATAAGCATAAAACTAGTTTGACCCCAGGTTTTTTGCAGGGAACACCATGACTCGTCGTCAGAACATTGTCCTCATTTTAACCCCCTGGGGCTTGTAACTGGCACAGAGTGAGAACCAATGCTGTAAAACAAGTGTCAGAAAGTGCGGCCTCACGTTGTGATAAAAACTTTATCCAGTAAAAGAAAACTGCTGGTTCCAGAACTGTCCATTACGCAATAATACTCTCTTTATTAATATTGAATACTGAATTTAAAACAAGTTTAAAAGCCAGCATCAAAATTTTATTTCTGGGTTTATTACCATAAAGGAAACGAGATTGCAACTCTCAAGAATATGACGCCGAAATCAAGCATTGAGGTATCATGGAACAAAACATTTTAGTTAAACACTCAGAACTAATGGTGCCATAAAGAAGAAATCTATCATATGTAATTTATTAGATCATTTATCATTTTTACTTCTCTTAGTTAGTGTGAGAACTGCACAGACATACAACTGACAACAGGAGCACATGAGAGAAAGAGAGAGACAGAGAGGAAGAGAGAGAGAGAGAGAGAGAGAGAGAGAGAGAGAGAGAGAGACATATATATGTGCTTGTTGTTCAGTGGTGATTTAAATCATATGAGCACTGAACCAAGATCAGACCAAGAACCAAGAATACACGCTCTCCTTTGTATTCAGTGATCTGTAAGCATGCACGCTCTCCTGTGTATTCAGTGATCTGTAAGCGTGCACGCTCTCCTGTGTATTCAGTGATCTGTAAGCGTGCACGCTCTCCTGTGTATTCAGTGATCTGTAAGCGTGCACGCTCTCCTGTGTATTCAGTGATCTGTAAGCGTGCACGCTCTCCTGTGTATTCAGTGATCTGTAAGCGTGCACGCTCTCCTGTGTATTCAGTGATCTGTAAGCGTGCACGCTCTCCTGTGTATTCAGTGATCTGTTAGTGTGCACGCTCTCCTGTGTATTCAGTGATCTGTAAGCGTGCACGCTCTCCTGTGTATTCAGTGATCTGTAAGCGTGCACGCTCTCCTGTGTATTCAGTGATCTGTTAGTGTGCACGCTCTCCTGTGTATTCAGTGATCTGTAAGCGTGCACGCTCTCCTGTGTATTCAGTGATCTGTAAGCGTGCATGCTCTCCTGTGTATTCAGTGATCTGTAAGCGTGCACGCTCTCCTGTGTATTCAGTGATCTGTAAGCGTGCATGCTCTCCTGTGTATTCAGTGATCTGTAAGCGTACACGCTCTCCTTTGTATTCAGTGATCTGTAAGCGTGCACGCTCTCCTGTGTATTCAGTGGCTTCTTGGCGGATTGGAGGACATGCTGTAAATTCACCGAGAGAAAAGCTAGTTTACGCATTATCACTGCTTTTACCCCCAACCGCACCACTGTTCCCTCCTCTCCTCACTGAGCAACCTTAAACATCATTTCTCCCTCTAACACCACACCGAAGCTTTGTAAATTGGAAGCGTGGCAGGGGGCGAAAGGTACACAGTAAAAATCATAGTGTCAATTTTACTCTTTAAGAGTTGAATTTAACTCTCTGTCAGATAACATTTGGTCCCACTCAAAATCAGTGTAAAATTTACTCTATAGCCAGTGTAAGATTTTTAGAGTTAATTTAACTCTATTTTGTGTCAAAATTAAAAATGAGGTGTGTAAAAATATTTAACACTATAGGGAATCATCACCCTGCAGAGTAAATTTTGTCCTTGTGTGGAAGTGGGAATTTACTCTCACTTTTGACACTTCCATTTAGACGATTTCACTCTGCATAGTGCTATAACTTCTCTATCCAGGGGAAAATAGGTTTACACTGCAATATTGACACTCCATTTTTTACTGTGTCAATTCACAGGTTGATCAATTTCATTGATACACTTAAAAAAAAAAACGGCTGCATAGGACAGTCATGAGTTCTCCTGTCTCCTGATGTCCTCGGGCAAACTCCAAACCTCTCTTCCTTTATTCCATTACGTCCAGTCACTGAGCCTACAGCTCAATACGGGCTCAGAGACGACTGGAGGCCAGACATTGGTGGTGGCAGTGTGCATGTCTGACTGGCGTAGGGTCTTTGGGGCGCGGCCACATTAAAATGAGTCTCCTGCCGCTGGGTTAAACAGCACTTTAATCTGGATCCCCTGAATAAATTACAGTCAGACCTCTCCACGGCTTTGAACGCAGGGAGACAGAGGGCCTGATTTCTGTCCATGAGTTAAATGCTGATTTCCTCTCACTTGGCTTCTAGCGTTTAAATCTGCTGCCAGTCCACTCAATGGGAGTCATCCTTATTGTAGGATGAGATTTATTTTTGGAAAAGTTATGTCGCATATGTTTGGTTTTTCATGTTGGAGATAATTTACGGTCTGGGTAATGATGAATACATATAAGTGAAAGGAGTATTCTGTTCTTTAATTTGCATCGGGAGCTACATGATACGGTACACCTTTCCTGTAAGGTGGTTAATGTTGGTCAAGATCGGCGGAGTGATATGATGTAAGGATATGTATGTATGTGAGGTAGAGTGTCAGTGCGGGAGATCGATGAGGAATGAATTAAAAACAAGCGAGTTACCCGGAGCGTTTCATTTCTCCACAGCCCCCAAAGTAAAGCTAGTAATAAGTGAATAAATAAATAAAGTAAAGACAGACCCAGTATTGCACCATTACAGTCAGCCGAGAAGAGGCGAGAGATCAGATCCCAGCTTTCAATAAGGGAACTATATGACATGCAGGCAAAAGTATGCGGACACACCTTGGTCTGGAGCTGCTTTTAATGAGTTCTTTATTCTACTAAAGCAAAATAGCCTTTCAGAATACCCTCGCATACCTGCTGATTCTGTGCTCTTAGTAATATGGGATGGGCTCTTTTATGTTTCTGCACGACACAATATGCATGTTTATTGCGAGGATTTTGTCAAATCTGATGTTTAAGAACTTGACTGGGCCTGGCCAAGCACCTACTTAAGCCATGTTGAACACCTTCAGGTTCAACAGGGAAACTGAGCTCACTGATGGGTGGAAGCAAATTGCCACAGCGATGTTCTAACATCTAGTGGAAAGCTCTTACTTGCAGAACATTGTAACGGCAAAGAGAAGAGTCAACTTCATGCCCATGATTCTAGAATGAGATGTTGTAAAAGCAGGTGTCCAAATATCATTGGGCAGGTACTCCACCAGCGCCTGTGAAGGTCTGTGACTCAGGTATGAAAATGAAATAAGAGACTCCAATACATCCGGCCGAACTGATTAAACTCCATAAATTCAAACCAAACCCTCATCCCGACATGATTATGCTTCAGCTGAGCCGCAGACAGCCTGACCGTGACCTCGACCATCTCCATATCAGAGACAGATTACAGCAGGACACGATGTGACTATGGAGGTCATTGATGCATTGTGGAATACTGAGTGGCCTCAGCTCTATGTCACCTTCATCCATTCATCATATAATTCATCTACTCACTCACTCTCTCACTCATTCACTCACTCACTCATTCAGTTATTCACGGTCCCTAGGATTCCAAAATGCACTGGATTAGTTTCATGACAAGTGGTGCCAGGACCAGTGTATCTCACCCGTGGAAGTCGTTTTGGTGCTTTGGGAGTTGAATAACCTGGGAACCCTCGACATTGTGGTGACACCATAATGCAGCATATGATGGATAGCAGAATTAGCGTATGCATCTATTGATTCCAGTTAGAAATTGATCAGAGCAGATTGAGGGAAGTTTTCCTGAAAGAAATAATTGATAGGTTTTTAGGTGACCTTCGCCTAGACCTTTACCCAGTTTGGTCCGAAATTGAATGAGGTGAATGTTACCTTCATGCTCTCAGAGCAAAAATCCCAGTGTTAATTCAATTCCAAAAGAGTTCATTTGAGTCCAAGATGGATGGGATGGTCTCATATAAACTCTACTGGAGTTGAATTAACACTAGGACTTTGGCTGTGCATCTTTGCCCAAAATTTTGTATAATTTAAGCAAAATGTCATTTGCACTAAACCACTGACAGAAAAACTCGCACCACAAAAACACACAGGACCAAAAACACCCCCTCCCCCCTCAGCTGCGGTAATGTCATCTCCAGCAGATGAGATGCAGCTGGTCAGTGTGTGAACTAGCTGAACTTTCAGTGACACATTTGGTTAATTTCCTCACTTATTCCCTTGTTCACAACTCTTGTTTTTATTCTGACTCACACAAGCACACACACACACGCACACACTCACACAGACACACACACGCGCGCGCGCTCTCATCACACATACCCACATGCTAATTTTTCCTGGCTGGGTTTTTTTTTAATTGATCCACAATCCTTGAAAATTACCCAGCACCCCCTCCATCACCGCTGGGATCTGAGCTGAAACACTGCCCATGACTGTACGCTAACCATGAGTGTGTGCACATAGAGGGATACTTTACGATTCTCTTCTTTAAAGGGGCTGTACTTTTCTACTGGTCTGGATGGCGGTCAGAATCAATACCGCCGCGCCGCTCCAGGGGAAGAGTGAGAGCCGAGATCGAGAGAGTCGCCTGACAGAGAGAAAGACTTCCTTTTGAAGAGCTCCAGCGATCGCTCGCCCGCCCACTCACTCCCCACTCCGCCCAAACTTCCCCTCTAATCTCCCTCCATCCGCCTCTCCTCTCCCTCTCTCTCCCTCGCTCCTCCGGCCTCATTATCCTCCAATCGCGCGCGTCCCGAAAAACCCATGCTTCATCTGCTGAAAACACTTTTTTTGCGGTTGCGGTTGTTTCTGCAGTCGCTTAACTCTCGGGCGACAGCGAAACTATCGCGATTTGCATGGCCACGCATCTGAGGAGAACAGGATACATGCGCACATTACCTCAGGGAAGACAGAACAATGACTGACCCATGAAATCCAACACGATAATCTCCTCCAGCTCTGTGAAGGGAAACTTTGGGATGATTTGATTGAGGTGTTTCAATGGAAAACAGTTTTACAAAGAGAACTGCTGGAGATTTTACAGGTTGAGTCTTGTTTGCAGAACAGAGGGACTCAAATAGAAATAAGAAAAAGGCAAATTTAGCACAGACTTTTGGAAGGGTTTATACTCACAGCGTTAGGGTATCAGCGTGGAATCGCTTGACACGTCTTGTTGTTGTAGCAGAAACGCTGGGCGTTGTGAAGACCAAGTCTGAATCAGTACGAGATACAATCTACTTTCAAAGGAAACTAGCTCTGGGTACAATCTCCTGATGGGAAATGCAGCAAACTGCTGAATAACGTGTCCCTGCCATTACAGTATTACCTTCATCAACTGATAAAGTTTGACAAAGGTTATGTCTTCACCCATATCTCTAAGTTGGCCCATCCGTCTGTCTGTTTGCCCAGATATTTCTCAAAATTCTCAATCAATTCCAATGATATTTTGCTGAATAGTAGGCCATGGGCCAAGAAACAATTGATTGAGTTTTGGGATGGATTCAAATTCAAATAAGGCGGCCACAGCTGTGTTTATTCAGTTCTTAGTGACGAGTGCGTTGGCGGAGATGTGCACTCTCTGTCTGCTTTAAGTGCTGACTTTTGCTATCCTGTTTCATGTTTATGTTATGCTGTATTCTGCTAAGTTACGAGGGAACTGTAATGATTTTATTTGAGTTGGTGAGTCACTCTTTACTTTTTTTATTAAATTTGAAGTTATTTAAATGTTGTTCGAACCTTTTGCACAATCCTCATTGACAATTAAGGAAATTTATAGGATACCTCCACCCACGTCCACCACCTGTACGGCTGGCCTGACACAGACACAAAAAGGCTGCCTGGTGTTGGGTTATTTGACTGGTAGCAGAAGAGTTACTGGTCTTAGTCCCCACTGGGGTTCGGGATTCTGAATTGATCTGTAGGGATGAATTTGGGAAGAACTCCGCTGTTGGGCCCCTGAGCGAGGCCCTTAACCCCAAAACTGCTTCAGGGAATTTACCTCCCTGAGGTAACACCTTACCTGTGTCCCTGTCCCTCCTCACTTCCCAGATAGCAAGCACCTCCGCTCCGGATCTGCCCTGGCTATGTGCCGACTCCGGCTGATCCGGCTCAGAGCTGGGGCAGATCCGGAGCGGAGGTGCTTGCTTGGCATTTATCCCTGGGTGTCCTGTAAAAGGACAAATGTTTTCAATGGCGCTTTCCCTGTTGAAATAAAGGTTTAGAAAAAACATACTAAAAGATTAGCAGAAGGGGAAAAACTCCCCATCATGCAAACAAAATTTACTTCCTAATTGGGGTGGACAAAATATCAGAAGCACCTCGATACAATGGCTTTTAATTTTAAATTTCTGCACCACAATAACAAAATCATTCACACTGGTCATTCTTATGGATCTGAAATCTAATTAGCTGCATTTGCCTGCTTAGGGCCAGCCTTTGCAGCAAGACATTGATTGCTAACACTAGTAGCACTCAAAACCTTTTTCTGAGAAATTCCATCAAGAACTTAGAATACCCCGAGGTTTATTGAAGATTTGAGGCCAACTAGGTTTACCGAGTTAGACCAAGCAGCAACCTGTGAGGCTGAAAAGCGAAGCAAATACGGAAGTGCCAGAAGCTGCAGTTCCTCGAATGGCCACTTGAGGCTGGCTGAAAAAACGAGTTAATCCCCATTGACCCCCATGTTAAAAAGCCCAATTTCATAGCAAAAGTAAACATGTTCACAGCCTGGTTCAAAATATGGTTTTGCTCTCTATGGCTAATTTTTCCCTCCGCGAAAAAAGTGGGGAGAGTGAATTTTTTTGTAACTCTAGTATTTAAAGGCTTAAATTTCTGCATAATTTAATTTAATTTCTGCATAGGGCTTGGCCACGCTGAGTGACAGAACCTTGAATTACAGTCTCTGGGCGGGAGTTGGCTCATCCGGTGATGTTGTGGCTGGGCTAGAGCACAGGCCTACATGGCCCTGGGCTGTAGAGAAGGAACGCAGAGCCCTGCCGCTAACCACGGGCCTAGCTTGGCTGACTGCGGGAGGGGGTTTACTACAGCTCAGCTAACCTAGCCGCTAACCCTTGGCCTTTTCTAGTCCTCTGTGAGCCGTTGTCCTACCTAGGCTCATACGAGTCACGGAACTTGATCCATCGGCCGTGTTTCTGACTGGAGATTTTTTTGTGGATTATCAGGGTGATAATGTCTTGCTGTTTGGTGAAGAGTCTGTGATCTATTTTGTATGATGATGTAATATTATTATTATTCATATAAAATTCGCTGTCAACACGAAGTAGCGTTAGTTCGTTCTCGAGCCAACTAGCCAGAGAATGAATACAGTAACCCCTCCGTACACCTGCCACAGTTATCACACTGTGTTATGGCCCCAATTTGTTATGACATATAAGACAGCAAGTGATGACAGACAAAATTTTAAAAAACTTAAACAGATTTAATTAAACAAAGACTGACAACTAACCTAAAATTTATACTACTGACCAAGATTGACATATATAAGAAAAAAAAAATTTACAGTCCCTTGAGATGGGGTTGCTTGGTGAAGTCTTGGGACAGGGAAATGCTCCAACACAGGCAAAAATCCACCAAAAAAATTCACAGGTCTTGAAAAGAGTGACAGGTCTGGTCACATGTATCCTTCTCCTTGCAATTTCTCCTACTACTTTACTCTCTCAATTTTTCTCCTTATATACTCTTTTGCAGCCCCTTCTCACCTCCCTGGCTTTTTTTTAATTCTCTGGGACTTCCCCTCTCAGACATGCCCAAGACATGCCCAAACCTAGCTCCAGACTGGGCTTAACAGAAAAAAGTCAACACATTACAACAGGCATGCAGCGAAGTAATGGCGGGACAGAAGTGTTTGAATTTAGCGTAAACATATTTTTGAACAAAAGCTGTCAGTCAGTTGTTGGAAAACCGTCACGATTTCCCTAACAGGTTGCCAACATAACTGGTTAGTCAGCTCCATCAGAACCACGATAGCACGCTACCAATTGACGAGGCTCCTTAGCTGATTCCCCGGAGTATTTGGAAGGCTTGACTGCAGAAGGCCGTGATTATACACTCAGTAGATTCACACAGCAGTAAGTTACCATATAGAACTGCGTTCTCCACCAATGGATTCGTTCAATTTTCAGTGCAATTATGGAACCGTATCATTGTAAATAGAAAGGCTAGCTAGCTATAATTTAACATATCCCACGTTATTTAGCAAGCTAGCTAGCTGTCGCTAAAAGTGTTTCTACATGAAGTCCATCATCCACAAACTAGCTAACCACATTAACACAACAATTAAGCCAGAAGGCAACTAAAAAGTGCTGCTAACCAGCCATGTTCGGCTATATTCAGTGTCAATAGGAGTAAAGGCTTTTCCCCCCGAAATTAACATTAATTTCATGACGCGATAAAAAAAGTTGGGCGTTGCAGTGGTATTGTTAGCTAATATAAGATTAGCTGGGCAGGGGATGAAATATCCATGGAGCCTTCGAGCCAGACACCCGGCTGTGTTATTGATGAGCCCATATATGCTGGCTACAGCAACAGATTTATTCAGCATTCAGCGAATTCAAAATGTAGGGTGATAATATTTGTGATCAGAATGTGCGAGAGTGTGGTAGGAAAATGAAGATCCGTCAGGTTTGACAGTAAGGTTACGTAGTGCAAAGTTATCGTTTGGATGGCCATACTACCATTAATGGGACCTGGTTAAGCTGCGTACAAGAGCTAAGACGAGCACCCGCTCACACTCTGGAAGGATTCTGACACTCAGTGAGCCAACCGCCTCGACTTCCCAGCGGTGTACAGCGTTCGTAGCGCTGTTGCCTCATGGATACGAACAACGTTCTTCCTGCAACCGCTTCACAAATATAAACAGCGTTCGACCCGCCACCGCAAGCAACAATGGCAGGATCCATTGCTTTATGGGACACATATGACCTCGCATCTCAGCCTTAGTGAACCAGGAAGCATCAAGCTGGTTGAGGTTTTCAGTCGAATATGGAAGCGGAAGCGAGCTTAGTAGCTGCGA
Source organism: Gymnothorax reevesii (assembly GCA_029721435.1). NCBI lineage: Eukaryota > Metazoa > Chordata > Actinopteri > Anguilliformes > Muraenidae > Gymnothorax > Gymnothorax reevesii. The sequence goes on along the minus strand of CM056574.1, from coordinate 7,333,822 downwards.
GCTTGGAGGGCTTGCGTCAGCTCAAGCAACGGCCCACCTTTTCGCCCATTTTTGGAATTATCCGGGAGGTAGGCGGAGTCAACTAAGTGCCAAGATGGCGACCAAATTTGCTTCAAAATGGATATTCAGAAACCTATGGGTGACGTTACGGAGGCTACGTCCATGTTTTATACAGTCAATGAGTTAGACCAAAGTTTGTCTGCTAGGCCTGAGCTCACACCTGAACAGAGGGAAGGTGTGAAGACAGTCAAAGACATGACCTCCCTCCAGTACTGCAATCCAAACACCAATTAATTATGCAAATTACCAGTTCTGCCTGTTCCACAAGGTGCAGTGTAATTAAATCAGGCCCTAGATGCAGTCCAGATGAAGTACAGGCCTACAGTACTGGCCATTCCAAAGTTCCCAGAATTTTGCAGAATTTTCAGTGATAATTTGTTTTGCGAATTTTCCGGAATTTTTTTTGACTTCCAAATTTTTAATGAAAAATTATCAGAAAATTTTTTCGACCACCAAAAAATTTTCAGGTGTATGAAAAAATATGAATATTCCCTGAATTTTGTGGGAACTTTGGAATGGTCAGTACTGTAGTTCAGCCAGCTGTGTCTGTGCTGCGCACAGGAACTAGCAAAGGGCAAAACGACCACCATCATTGTATGAATAACAACAAAAACACAGTCAGTATTCAGAATATATTCAATCTGCAAAAGCACCAATTCACAAACAAATCAGATAAACAATGTAATTTTTAAAAGAGGGCACCTTCAGAGGAAGTGGACATCGAGGTGTTGTCCAAATGTAAGTAAACCGGACACACTTCGGGATACCTCTGTAAAATTTTTCCAAGGTTTACCGAGTTGGCCCTCAAATCTTCAGTAAGGCTCGGTGCACTCTAAGTTTTTGTAGGAATTTCTTGGAAAAAGATGCACTTTCTCAGTTTTTAGGTGCTAGAAATGTAAGTTAGCAAGATAAGGATACGAGAAGAGTTAATGCCAAATGTGTCAGATCGTAATCTATCAGGGGACGAATAGTTGGTTCAAAAATTGCTAGAGTCACCCTTGGAAAAACAGCTAAACTATTTAAGATATCAATGGGAACTATGTGAAAAAGTATGGTAAAATATGGCAGGCTGCAAGGAAAGACAAGGACTGTGATATCCACAGAGCTACAACTGTAAAAATGACCGATGGATTGAATCAGCCCGTATCCGAGTGTATCCTGAGTGTGAGGGTCACGTGACACGTGTCAGGTTTTGCGGGTCAGTTATCACTGAGGGGCAGGTGCGGATCAGCTGTCAGAGGCCTATATCTCCATCCTAGTTTCCACTGTTCAGTGCTGACTCATTTCCCGTCTGTTAGAGGAAGTGAGAGCTACGATCTCATTATTTATTTATAGTTTTAGGCGTTTGTGAATCCACAGAAGTTTGGAACTGATTCTGTCTCTATGATTTGGTCACCATTTCAGTGTTTTGCTCTGCGCTCCCATCTAAGCTCTGGGTTGTTTTTTTTTTTTTTTTTGACAACATTTATTCAGTTTTATTTTTTATTTTCTGTTTGCGGTACATTTTCTTTTGTTAGCCTAACTACATTTACCAGTGCATTTAACCTTCTACTTAACTGCTCAGCACTGGAGTTTTAGTTCCGTTTTGAGTCTTCGACCAAAGGCTTCGTGAGCGGAGGGAGCCATCTTGGCTCGTGTTGTTTGGTGTTTATTCTCTCCCGCTCCAGTGACCGTGGTGATAAGCAGTTTGAGTTTTTTTTTGAGGTCTCCAGAGGCCACGACTGCATTCCCTTCCATTTTACCCTGACTGTGAGCTTAACAAAGCTAATTCTTCTGGTTTATAACGAGAATAATGATTTCTCCCTATTTGTATGTATTTTTTTATGACTTGCAGTCAACAAACAAATATGAGTTCACGACTAGAACAAGTGAAAGACAACTGTGAGAGTGTTTAAAGGAAAAAATTCTGGGCTTTGAAGCCAAACATCCACAGTGAACATGATTATCCATCCATTACTTTCACAAATTTTATTGTACGTCGGTTTAAAAGCCCTTAGGACAAAAACAAACACATAAAATTGTCAAGGATTTCAAAACAGTGAAGAAGTCTTATTTGCACTGTGGTGCTTGTTGTGAAGACATATTTTGAAATGCAAAATATTGTTTCTGACGATACTTCTTCGCTTTTCCTCGTGCTCTGATGTTCTTGTCTTGGGAGATGTACTAAGGTGTGATAGTTTGCTGGCGGCGTGTCAGTTTGCTCGTTGGTTTTAGATGTCTGTTTGGCTTCAGCAGTGCGTGAGTCCTCTATTCTGTCTCCTGCTTTGTGTCGCTCAAGAGTCCCGCCCACGCTGTCTCCCTGAGGTGAATCATGGGACCACCAAAGTGACACCACCGAATGACTCGCATCTGAAGCTGGTGAGACAGAGAGAATAAGAATATAATTCAATTCCCTGAAAGTTTAGAGAAGTGATAACCAGAAGGCACTTGGTGGAGGGCTTGCCTGTGCCACACTATTTATCTGTTCTTTTTGGTGACAGAATATGTTCCAGATCTCTTCCAAAATTAAACATTGTCATCCTTAGACTACCACCTATCATCCTGCCAAATTTCGTGCCAAACAGTTCGTTATGTTTTTGAGTTATTTTGTTAACAGACAGGCAGACAGATAGACAGACAGGAGTGAAAAAATACCCTGTTCCTGGAAATCTACCATCCTGTAAGTTTTCACTCCAACCATGACAAATCACACCTCATTCAACAGCTAGAGCAGGGCTGCCCAACCCTGTTCCTGGTGTAGCGAAGCACACCTAACCAGCTTACTGTCATGCAGGTGTATCCTTATGACCAGGACTGGTTAGTACTGATGCTGAACTTGCTGCAATGGCTAGGCGTCCCATCGCAGTGGAGACCACCGCCCGTTCAGAGCAGCAGGTGAGACTGCACTGCAGTCAGGATGGATGAGAGGAGCAGAGAGAGAGAGAGTCGTCACAGCAGGGAGGGGACGGGCCGAGATGAGCGCATGTTTACATAATCAGGGCATAATTACCTCGTCCCCGCGCTCTCCGACAGCAGGATGCTGGAGAATCAGAGTCTCTAATGGAGACGGGAGCAACAGTCGCCGAGAAAAAAAAAACCCAATTAAGCCCCCGTAATTAAATTTACCGTCTCAGAGTGTCGGCTCGTATTTAGGGCTGTTTGTCAACACGAGCGTGAAATATTAAAAGGATCCTGTCACCGACGTCCCAGTGTTTGTGTCAGGTGGGTAATGGAAGCAGTGGGTGTCTCCTTCTGTGTGTGTGTGTGTGTGTGTGTGTGTGTATTTGTGTGCGTGCATGTGAGTGTGTGTGTGTGTTGGTGGTTTGTGGGTGGATATCAGCTGAGAGACTGAGTGATGGGTAATGTATAACTGGATAATAATAGTCAGTTACATGCCACGATAGCCATTTTTATTTCAATGCGAGTTCATGATCTAGGAGGCTTACAGGTTTTATATAAGTCAGTAATTCAGCATTCTCAGTAATCCTGCTTTGTGGAACAGGCCCCAGGATGGATCAGATTATGGCTGGATGCATCGGCAGTGTAGATCTGAGCTCCTGAAATCACACGCTTGTTTGTCAACCCTCCCTTCAGCTGTGAGTCAGGTGTGATGGCGGTCTGCTGGGCTGGATTTGGATTCAAGGGCCGATGTACATGCTTTTATCACAGAGCACCAACAGTCCTCAGAGATGTTTTGTGGCTTCGAGGTCATAATAGGAGACAAGTTGGGATCAGTCCTGTTCAGTTCTACCTTATTCACACATACATATGCACAGATCATATGCACAAACATATGCACTCTCAACTATATACACTCATACTGGAGATACCCTAACCTAAGGCTAACCTAACCTAAGCCCTACTCCTAACAAGATCCAAGTGGTCACAATACCAACAGTCCAAAAAAAATTAAGCTACAATGTAGAAAAGAGCGATAACTATATCAGAACTCTGACTGAGAGTATTTCAGCAACAGATGCCCCCTTAGTCTATTTTTAAAAACAAGTATAGATGGGGACATTCGCAAGTCTTTATCAAGATTATTCCATAACTGTATGACCTTTACAAACAATACTGAGGCTGGTACATTTGAGTTTCCGTTTTTACTCCTAAATAAAATGCTTCTTCCAAAGTCTTATATGAATGCGGAGGAAAGTAAATTGGGATCAGGTCACAAAGTCTTTTGTTGAGCGTATTAACAACACAGAACATAGCACAAGCATTATGAAAAGTATTAAGTTCAATCATTTTCAGAAGGCCATAATGAGGAAAGAGCGGGTCAGAAGGAGTGTCAAATTTAGCCCAAGACTCGAATCATTTTCTTCTGCAGAATTATTCATTTCCCTAGGTGGGAAATTAAATAATAATTTCCAAATAATATTGCAATAATTAAAATGTGGCTCAAATAATGACTGATATAATGTTACAAGTGCTTCACCAGGTAAGAAATGCCTCAACCTGAAAAATAATCCATTATATTTTGATAATTTTTTAGTTAATACATTGATACGGCCCCTGAAATTTACAAACTCGTCCATGTGAACTCCCAGGAATCTAGTGGACTTCGCTCTTTCAATAAAATTGTCATTTATGTTAATATAGTGAAGCTCAAGGTTGCTTCAATTTCTGTTTGAACGAAAAATTATGAAGTTTGTCTTGTTTATACTTAGAGACAATTTATTGCATTTTAACCATGTATCCACCTCAATGAATTCATCATTGAGATTCTTTTGCAGATCGTGTATGTTCTTGAGTGATAAAAAAAATAAATAAGCATCATCTGCAAACTGCAAACATAATTTTATGTAGAATGTTAGAACAATGTATAAAATCATTTACATATAAAATAAAGAGGAGTGGCCCAAGGATAGATCCCTGGGGGACACCATATCCTACTGCTCTCCATTCAGATTTGTGATTGAATATAAAGACATATCGTTTCCTCTCATATATATAGCTATGAAACCATCTGAGGGCAGTACCTCAGACACCATAATATTGAAGCTAATTTAAAAGAATTTCAAAATCAATCTTGTCAAAAGCCTTTGACTAATCAAGGAAAACGCAACGCCTAACTCACCTTCATCAATACAATCATTAATTTTTTCCAAAAGATTCAAAATCGTGATTGAGGTGAAGCTCTCCTTCCTAAACCCATACTGTTGCGGAGATAGGATTTTAAATTTTTCTAAAAAATCACTCAGTCTACTATAGACAACTCTCTCCAGTACCTTGGAGAAGACTGGTAAAGTAGATATGGGTCTATAATCATGATAGTCATTTTTATCCCCTGACTTAAACATGACTCTTGCCATTTTTAACATATCAGGCACAACTCCACAGAGTAAGGAGAGATTGAAAGAGTAGACCAGCGGCTCCAGAATTTCACTTGTAATAGCTTGAAGAACTTTGCTGCAAATGTTATCTACACCAGCTGTAGGTGAGCTCTTCATTTTCGAAACAATTTTCAACACTTTGTCTTTATCAGTTAGCCCAAGAAAAAGAGAGTTTGGATAATTGCCTTTGAGGTATTGTCTAAATGTGGCATTGTGTGGTTGTATCATCTTATGATAAAGGTTCTTTCAAATAAACAAAACAAAAGGTTCTTTAGAAACAAAAGGCCAACTAAATTTATTAGCGAGTTCATCATTGTTGGTGGCATTTCCAGTCGTATTTTCACCATTTTTGGAGTTTCCCTTGATTTTGGTGTCAGGGAGAGTAGTATTTTTACGCTTACGACAAAGGATTCTGTTGATCAGACACGGGTCAGTTACAGAATTACTCTGGATTCTGCGCTCGTTCAGACATGCCTGGTGTAATTGAGCTAACAGAGAGAACCAGCAGGCAGAGAACGTGTGTTTAGAGCATCTCATTGGTTCCATTACAACAGACAAGCTCAGCAGCCCTTACAAAATGCATTTAAATCCAAAAAAATGCATAATTGTCCCTGTTCCACTTTTGACTCAGTAAATGAACCAATAATGCACACAGTTCATTGGCTGGATGCTCTACCTCTGGGTTTCAGTGTGGTCGAGGGTATGGCTGTTATGCATTGGACTATGCTTCATTAACCCTTTCCTAACTGGTCCACATGAGAAAAAAATGGCTGAAAAAAAACACTGCCTCACTAGAAAAATTCATTCTTAAGAATTTCCACGACAAAAACTTTAATAGAATACTATTTAGGTCCAACTGAACTTCCACTGAATTCATAACTGATATACAAAATTTCGGCATCACTTTCCATCATTTCGGTTGATGTTTTTCAGTGATGAGTGAAAACTAGAAAGGTTGCAATGCATACACAATGTTCACCGAGTGCGAGCTATTGTCAACACGGGGTTTTTCTGGAAAATGATGTCATGCGCTTCCAGGAGCCGAACTATTCTGATGATGGCCAAATATTTCCATATTTGGGTATCATCAAAAAGAGCAGATTCTCACTTCTTTTCATGTGAAACAAAAAACAATGCAATAACCGGGATTCGGCTGTGCCATCGTGAAAGAGTTAAGGTTTATCTCCAGAAGAATAGATTTTTGCTATTTGCTATTCTTGAATTTTTTTCATCAAGGTCTACAATGTTAAAACCGGAATTGAAAACAAAATGAACCCTTGTATGGGGCATCTTTTCTACACAAATTTGCACATATTTGTGCGTAAATGTGTGAAAAAGAGACAGTTTAAAATGGCAACAATCTTTTTTCCCGGTTTTTGATGCTAAATGAGCAAAAACTGTACAGTATAAAACAACTCACCCTATTTTACAAACGCCGCCCCATACCTTTGGAGCACTGAAATACACTTAAAAAATAAATCAATTTAAATATCCTGTACTGTTGAAAACCTTTCATGCGACGACTTGTTTAAAAGAGCTCCCAGGTTTTTAAACAGCTTTGATTCTGATATCCTTACATTAATGAGCAAAAATAGCTGAATTTATACACTCTGAGGGTTAATAGAACATCACTTAATATGAAAATTTGGGAATATCCAGCCTGTAATCCTCTGAATTACCACATGGAGAGAAATGTAACTCCTCAGTTGGAATGAATTCCAGACGTATCCAATCACTTATCCTTGATGTCCATTTTTAAAGTTAAAAGGCAAAAATTTTGTCTCAATTGGGCAGTAATTGTGAATGAACTGAAACAGGTAATGAAGTGCCTGGATTACACTAGTAGGTAAAAGTGGCAGCACATGATGATATGTGCAATATTAATATGCAGATCAGAGGCAGTGAAAGCTCTCAGTCCCCTCCATCTCCCACCTGTCAGTCCTTCAGTTTGTAATTCTATCTATCTATCTATCTATCTATCTATCTATCTATCTATCTATCTATCTATCTATCTATCTATCTATCTATCTATCTATCTATCGTGGTTAATGGGTTTATATTGCAGAACAGATAAGGTCACTTCCCCTGCTGTCAGCTCTGAAGCCCCGCCCCTCCTGCACCTGCTATAGTCTTAGCACTGTCCTCTTGTGCTGACCAACACACAGCGCTGCTTCCCTGCCAAGTGTCCTCCAGCCCAACAGTGGGCGCCACAGAAATGAGGTCACAGTAATGAAAACCTCCATGACAAAGGATCAAGACACCTAATAATAACCCAGCTAAAATAAGTCAATTAAAGGAAACATTTTATTGAAAAGTAGAAATCACTGTATTTACGTCCTTTCAGTTGTCACACTGACATGTTTGTTTGTTCGTTAGCTATTTACATGTTTGGGCCAGTTCTTATTTTTTAATAGCTGTAATGTTTCTACGGGGTTAGAGAGAGTGAGCTTTACTCCGTGAGAATATGCACCAGTGGAGCAGTAAATGATGTCCGGCAGGCTAATAATTTCTCTGTAATATTTCTGAAGACACACAGAAGGGTTTTCGGGTTAGAAAAAAGGTCTAAACGGTGGAGACGAGCGCTGCGAGAAGGCCGAAGCACTACTCCCCCACAGGTGTGCACGGGTGTCAGAAGATTCTGGAATAACTATTCACAGTGAGCAGCTAACAGCTGCACCAAACATTCATGAGCACTAATATTTCCACTGGACCTCTGAATGCTTTTCACAGCCTAAAAAAATAGAAAAATTGGACTTTTGCCAAAATTTGTGCCAAATAAGAAGTTTACCCGATTGCTCCATTCCGTGCCAGATGTTTTTAGCTAATCTTGTATCAGGGTTTACAGCGTGCCCAGTGTGTTTCAAATCATTAATCCAGCTTTTAAATTACGCTAATGCTGCATCAGTGGCTGCAAGTTGAAAGGAGGGATTCTGTGACCCTGCGTTCGACTGGAAAGGTCAGTATGGCGAGGACACAAACCGTTAGACCCCTCGTGCTCTCAGTTAGGATAATCGCTGGATCAGAATTGAAGTCAAACACCTTTTATTTTATTGAGAGTCATTCATCTGTTGGCTAAATCCCCGGGTTTCTTCCCTCCAAAATCAAACACTTGGCACATTTTGGGCTTCAGAAACAAAATAAAAAATCAAATAATTAATTTGAGGCTGTGAAGAAAAAAAATAATGCGGGGCTGACTCTCTCTCTCTCTCTCTCCTTTTCAGGTTATTTGCCTATATTAAACTATGTGAGTGCACACACACGTGCATGTGTGTGTATGTGTGTGTGTGTGTGTGCGTGAGTGAGCGTGTGTGTGCGTGTGTGTGTGTGTGTGCATACGTGTGTGTGTGTGTGTGTGTGTGCTTGTGTATGTGTGTGTGTGTGCATACGTGTGTGTGTGTGTGTGTGCTTGTGTATGTGTGTGTGTGTGCGTACGTGTGTGTGCGTACGTGTGTGTGTGTTAACAGCAGTTAACTTTTGTACTCAGGGATTTTTTTTTTTCCAATAAGGCCTCAATGAAAAATGCTGTTTTATTCTAAACAGTGAGCATGAATATTCAACAGCTGCTGAGGGGCAGGTTTGGATCAAATTTATTGCACTTTAATTTCTTTACCGTTTCAGATCGCTGCCTGTTTCAGACTGACTGCTGCATGGGGCCAGAATGTAATGACTGAGATATCGGCACAGAGACCGATAATCTCCTGTAAAAATCAACGCATGATTCAGTGTGCTGGGGATTAACTGGGAGGCGCACACTGTGTGTTTAGCACCGCAGTAACGAAACAACCTTCCTCTCACCTCCTGGAGCACTACAGCACACCGCTTTCCCGTCTTTTCTGTTATCCACAATAATAAAATAAATAAAAAACATTTCTTTGAATTCCTGGCAGAAAAGACTTGCTGATTAAGTCCTCAGTTTTTGGCTGCTAATCCTGCAACCTTGAACTGCGGAGTAAAGTGTCCGACTTGTTTGCCCTCCGTTTGTGTGTTTATTTATTTTTTTACTCAACTGTGTTCAAGGGCCTCGTTAGTCATGGGGAAACATCTCCCTCCTCCCTCAGTCCACAGGACATTTACAGCGTTAAAGCAGAGACCTGCTGACGGCCATCGCAATATTCTGCACTCTCCCCTGGTTTTATATACACACACACACACACACAGACACGCACACACACACACAAACACACACACATACACACACACTCGCACGCACACACACACACGCACACACACGCACGCACGCACACACACACACACACACACACACACACACGCACGCACGCGCACACACACACACACACACACCTGCACACACACACACAGATGTGCAAACACACGCACACACGCACATACACACACACCCACACACACACTCACACAGATGTGCAAACACACCCACACATACACACACGCACATACACACACACCCACACACACACTCACACACACACACACACCCACACCTGCACACACACAGATGTGCAAACACACGCACAGACACGCACAAACACACACACTCACACACACACAGCCACACAGATGTGCAAACACACGCACATACACACACACCCACACACACACTCACACACACACCCACACCTGCACCCCCACACACAGATGTGCACACACCCGCACACTCGCACATACACACACACACCCACACACACTCACACAGATGTGCACACACACCCACACACACACACACGCACATACACACACACCCACACACACACTCACACACACACACACACCCACACCTGCACACACACAGATGTGCAAACACACGCACACACACGCACAAACACACACACTCACACACACACAGCCACACAGATGTGCAAACACACGCACATACACACACACCCACACACACACTCACACACACACCCACACCTGCACACACACACACACACAGATGTGCAAACACACGCACGCGCACACACACACGCACATACACACACACCCACACACACACACACACACCCACACCTGCACACACACACACACACACAGATGTGCAAACACACGCACACACACACGCACATACACACACACCCACACACACACACTCACACACACACACACCCTCACTTGCACACACACACACAGATGTATAAACACATGCACACACGCACACACACGAACACAAAGTGTGCAACAGGCATATATACCCACACACACACACAGGTGTGCAAACACACACACACACACATGCACGTAAACACGCATACAGACAGGTGCAGATACACACGCGCACACATACACACATGCACACACACCCACACACACAGCTGCACAGACACACACACACACACACACACACAGCTGCACAAACACGCACACGTACCTTCACACACACACACACACACACACACACAGGTGCGAAAAGATCCACACACACGCACACACAACCACATAAGAATGCTCTTGCACTGATACATGCACTCATTCATACACTCTCAGAGGCATGCATGCACACGTGCACAATCTTACAGACACACAGAAACACACTCAAAAGCACATGCCCACAAGCTGCAGACCAAAAACTCAGACACCCTCTCACTTGCAGGCAAACATTCACACACACATTCGCACGCACACACACTTGCGGGCACACACACACACACACACACACACACACACACCAACACTTGTACTCAAAAGCACACACACACAAGCATGCAGACAAAGATCTCACACACAACTGAACACACACACTCTCTCCCCTGCCGGCTACTTAAACTTCCTCCTGCCTGGATACCTGCAGGTTCCACATTGGACCTTTTCTCCGTAACGTGTTGTTCCCATGGCAACCAACCGGTGAACCCGATCATGCTGAAGAGTTTTCAGACCAGCTGTTTGACTCTCTGCGTCTTGGACTCCTAACGCATGCTAATGCCTCCTTTCACAAGGGACAAAAACAATGTTTATTGTCTAAATGATACTAATGATAGTAATAATAATAATAACAATAATTATCATAATAAATGCTGGGAAGTTGGAAGACCTGACACCTTGAACACAGGAAAAAATGAAAAATAAATTAATCTTACCAAGAATTTTAATCTTGTATCATGACTAAAAGCACTTATTTCCTCTCCCGCGGTGGTAATTGTAATCAGTGCAGTTTGTTTGTCTGTTTGTTTGTTTGTTTGTTTGTGTGTGTCTGTGTTTTAACAATCAAATGCCTAGACAGCAGCGCTGATTGACTTCAAACTTTCAGAGTAGGTGACAGTGGCGTAGCCAGCGGGGGTGCTGAGACACGTCCCTTTTTGACTGCAATTAGTAGTTCTCAATCATTTTCCTTTATTGATTTGTTTTCCAATTATCGTAATTGGCGACCGAAGACACGGTTTCTCTCCGTATGCGATCTAACAGCGATGAAATCATGGGCTAAATTCAATACAGTTGCGGAACAAGAACAGAGAATTGGGTGCACAAAACTTCCGTTTAAAGTCCTGACCTGTTCTCAGTCATCTTCATGATTAACAGAAGGTTCACTCCGAGAGCACTCCACACTTAACAGGTGATGCTTGTTCTCCCCAGTTAGGAAAGATGACAATCATTCATCAGGACGCGCGCCCAGGTGGAAAGGTCAAAATATTTTTTTTCTTTTTGTTCGCTTTCTTGAAATTCATCACATTGACTTTAAACCAAGAGCATAATGTACATCTTTCAATTCTACTTCCAACCATATGCTTCCTGATGCACTGGCTTTGACAGTCTCTGTAGCGATTGGGGGTTCAATATCAGGGGGCTCAAGGTCATTGGGGAAAATAAAATATTTCCCTTTATAACTCAAAAATGGTCGCAGATTGACAGATGTCCACTGTTCTGAGCATACCAGAACTCCTACATGAACTTTAATTGACACCATGAGTGACCTTTGACCTTCAGCAACCTTAAAAGGTCAAACTCAAGGTCACAAATTATTCGAGGGCAGGTGAGGTTTTATTTTTTTCAGCAAATCTTGCTTTAATTACCTTTATTCTCAGTGAGACAAAAATTTTCCGATGAGGTGAAATAAAATTGACTCAAATTTGTATTTGCTCATGAATAATACTATCTTCCACTTTACGGGAAAAAAAATTAGGAAGGTACTTACATGATAAGATTAAAAAACTGTTTTTGCAGGGCAGGGCTTTTGTATAGACTCACACTGTAGTCGGCCTCGTTACACCAGTCTGCGGGGTCATAAATCGATCATTGTGCATCGGTAAGTGGCCCTCGTGCTAAACCGCTGAAGCCCCTTCGCTCGGGCAAACGTTTGTCTTTGTCATCTCTCCTGTGTGTGTTTCTCCCGTGACGAAGCGCTCGATAGCTCGTGTGCCCAGGGCGCAGGGCCCTGCGGAGGGACAGCAGGCAGGGGGAGTGTGATTTAGCGCAGGTGATGGAGAGAGTGGCCGAACCGCAGACACACACTCGGGCGGACTCTGCTGATTCGGGTGATGACAGAGCCTGTGTCATCTTCTAGTACCCCGCTCTTTTAGAGAGTAAGAGGGTAAGCCTGTCATGAGCCTATCGGCCGGTGCTCAACCCCGGTTTCCAAGGCATGAAGCATCTAGGAGTATTAATACTCCCCCTGGATGGGATGCCAGTCCATCATGGGAACCCCCTTTAGCTCTTAGACAAGTTTCCCTGACTAATTGCTGGTACCCATTTATACACCTGGATGACGTGAGGCGTGGAGTATGGGAGTGAAGTGTTTTGCCCAAGAACACACCGCGAAGGCCGTGGCCGGGGCTTGAACTCAGGACCTTCTGATCTGTTTCTGTAATCGCCCAGAATCCTCTGTCATCCCACATTGCTTTGTTGCCCTTTCACTTGACTTTGTTGCCCTTTTCCTTGATTTTGTTGCGCTTGACTTTGTTGCGCTTGTTTTTGTCACCCTTTGGTTAATTTTATTGTCCTGTACTTGGTCTTTTTATCAGTATATTTGGTGTTTACCTATTGGTTTGGACCTGTAACAACTGAATTTGTTCTTTGTGACTTTTACTGTTAGCACTTGTACTCGTCTCCTAGGAGCTCTGCACTTTTGTACCGATCTTTTGCACTTTTGTACGTCGCTCTGAACAAGAGCGTCTGCTAAGAACCTGTAATGTAACGTAATGAATTGGTACTTTTCTCTGCATCGCACTGGATCTATAAAATGTATTTTACATAATACTGAGTGGCATCAGATAATTGTATTGTTAGTTCTACACATTTTTATTGTGGTCAAGCTGAAATAATTATTATCTGCTTGGTCTTACCGTGAGTTATATCTGTTTGGTCTTTACTGTGAGTAATATCTGTATGGTCTCTTTTTACTGTGAGTAATATCTGTGTGGTCTCTCTTAACTGTGAGGAATATCCGTGTGGTCTCTCTTGACTGTGAGTAATAATTGTGTGGTCTCTCCTGGCTGTGAGTAATATCTGTGTGGTCTCTCTTTACAGTGAGTAATATCTGTGTGGTCTCTCTTTACTGTGAGTAATATCTGTATGGTCTCTTTTTACTGTGAGTAATATCTGTGTGGTCTCTCTTGACTGTGAGTAATATCCGTGTGGTCTCTCTTGACTGTGAGTAATAATTGTGTGGTCTCTCCTGGCTGTTAGTAATATCTGTGTGGTCTCTCTTTACAGTGAGTAATACCTGTGTGGTCTCTCTTTACTGTGAGTAATATCTGTATGGTCTGTCTTTACAGTGAGTTATATCTGTATGGTCTGACTTTACTGTGAGTTATATCTGTATGGTCTGACTTTACTGTGAGTTATATTTGTGTGGTCTCTCTATACTGTGAGTAATATCTGCATGGTCTGTCTTTACTGTGAGTAATATCTGTGTGGTCTCTCTTTACTGTGAGTAATATCTGCATGGTCTGTCTTTACTGTGAGTAATATCTGTATGGTTTGTCTTTACTGTGAGTTATATCTGTGTGGTCTCTCTTTACTGTGAGTAATATCTGTATGGTCTGTCTTTGCTGCAAGTTATCTCTCTTTACTGTGAGTAATATCTGTATGGTCTGTCTTTACTGCGAGTTATCTCTCTTTACTGTGAGTAATATCTGTATGGTCTGTCTTTACTGTGAGTAATATCTGTATGGTCTGTCTTTACTGTGAGTTATCTCTCTTTACTGTGAGTAATATCTGTATGGTCTGTCTTTACTGTGAGTTATATCTGTATGGTCTGTCTTTACTGTGAGTAATATCTGTGTGGTCTCTCTTTACTGTGAGTAATATCTGTGTGGTCTCTCTCTACTGTGAGTAATATCTGTGTGGTCTCTCTCTACTGTGAGTAATATCTGTGTGGTCTCTCTTTACTGTGAGTAATATCTGTGTGGTCTCTCTCTACTGTGAGTAATATCTGTGTGGTCTCTCTTGACTGTGAGTAATATTCGTGTGGTCTCTCTTGACTGTGAGTAATAATTGTGTGGTCTATCCTGGCTGTGAGTAATATCTGTGTGGTCTCTCTTTACTGTGAGTAATATCTGTGTGGTCTCTCTTTACTGTGAGTGATATCTGTATGGTCTGTCTTTACTGTGAGTTATATCTGTGTGGTCTCTTTACTGTGAGTAATATCTGTATGGTCTGTCTTTACAGTGAGTTATATCTGTATGGTCTGTCTTTACTGTGAGTTATATCTGTGTGGTCTCTCTTTACTGTGAGTTATATCTGTGTGGTCTCTCTTTACTGTGAGTAATATCTGCATGGTCTGTCTTTACTGTGAGTTATATCTGTGTGGTCTGTCTTTACTGTGAGTTATATCTGTGTGGTCTGTCTTTACTGTGAGTAATAAGTGTGTCGTCTATTTACCATGAGTAATATCTCTGTGTTTTCTCTTGAAGTGCGCTGTGTCGCTCTGAGGTGTCTTTACTCCAGGTAAAAATCCTCACCTTAGCTTGTTGCTGTATTTGGAGCACGTCTCTGCGAGAGAGAGAGAGAGAGAGAGAGAGAGAGAAAGAGTTCACACTGAATAATTACACCTGGCCCAAGCTGGAGGAGTTGGAAGAGAGGTCGTTCTCTCTGCCCCCTGTCAGTGCCTCGCACTCTCCTTCCAAATTAAAACCCTGACCTTTGAACCCTCAGCTCCAGCGGGATGGTAGAGCACAGACTGCTGAGCCCCGGGGGGAGTGCAGGTCAGTGGCTCACAGCTGCATAAGGTGCTCAGAACTATCACCTCACCTCCATGTCTGTTTCTAATAACCCAGCACACCATCACCGGGTGTCATAGACAACACCAATCGCTGCCACTCACGGCTACCTACAGGCCTGCACTCACCAGCCTTCAGACCGTGACACTGTGGGGATGACGGGCAGCGGGTCCTGCGCAGTCAGGGTGATATGTATGAGCAGCATATACCTGCACATTAGACCTGACAGGCTATTATATCCTCACATCCAGTGCTGCGGAATGCAGCTCAGAAAGCCTAAAGGCAGAACATTTAGCCTGTGCTCACTTTGTGCACTGTGAGCCACTTTTACTCATCCCCATTGCACATGCTAATGCTTTTAGCGTACGCAAAGCCAGTAATGCGGCCATTGATTGGCCAGGATATTTTTTTGCACCAATTGGTGGTCATGTTATTGGTTTTGCATGTGCTGAAATATTTTGCACAGAGAGAAGGTTTGAGTATGGCATTCTATTTTACATGATGCCAACTCTTCGCTGGCACGATGCTGGGTTAAAATAAATCACGTTTGAGTTAAATTGCGAACGCTCCAATTCAATTTCAATCTCAAATGCTTCATTGGCACAATATATCCCGTCATGGTTTTCGCCAAAGTGTAGAGACAACAGAATTTAATCTGTGATGATAATTGCTGGTTCTCTCCTAAACCCTGGCAAAGCACAACACGACAGAGGCTGGGGATCTTGTTCTGCTGCTAATACGCAGAGTCAGGGGCGATGGATTGAAATTACAATGAAAACTAACAGGATGGTAGATCTCCAAAAACAGGGTGAACGACAGCCAAGAACAAGTGATGCGATCAAATATCAGCAGATCTGCGGCAGTTTACTGTCATGGTTTGTGAGGTGCGCGTGTTGTTTGGACTTTTCTTTGCAGCTCTCGTCCTGGGATGATATCGAGTTCCTGGGCCATTGAATTCTCTACCCAGCTGGTTGATTGAGCTGGGGTGGCGCTTTCCCAGAATCCATATAAGTAGGAAGTCCGGCACGCCTCCTTCGTTAGAGTGTCTATGTTTAGCTTTGCATTATAGCCAAAGATACCTGTAGTCAGGTTTTGGATGACTTTGTATCTTCTAATTGTTGAAGTTTCATCTCTCTTTTTTCTATCTCGCTTTGCTTCCGTGGTTCAGATTATTATACGTCCTTTAGAAGCGCGAGTACTGACGTTTGTTCTATATTATTCCCTGTGTTTGTGCTGTGTTCATGCTACACTCTTTCTCTCTGTCGTTGCGCTTGGCCTCCGTATACTACCGGCCATTACGTTTACTCACTGTATTTGTTGATGACTTGAAACCCCTGGATCCTGGATTAAATACGATACGTAGTTCAGAGTTTTAGTTAATGCATCAGAGAAAAAGTTGCACGGGAACTGAACCGTAATCTTTATTCCCGCAGAGGTGAAGAGACAAGGTCATCCAGTCAAAATCATATCCAAAAAAAAAAAAAAAAAAAATCCTGAGATTAGAATGCAGTAAGGACAGCTTTGGCACAGCTTGTTCAATAAATAGCCCATATTGTGCAAAGCCACTGCTAAATTGAGCATTGTAAGCATTCTTTAAGTAAATAAACATTAAGCACGTGCCTCCTCATCCAGTGGGCTCAGTTTGCATGAGCAGTAGTTGTTAAGTACAATAGTTGGGATGCGGCCCAGGAGCTGGGCAGCGCAGCTTAGGGCTCTAAACCTGAGGTGTCCTCACTCTTCTTTTATGTTCTTGTTTTGAGTTTCAGGGACGTTCCCCGCCCGGGGCTGTTTATTCCCCCGCCGTTTCAACAATTTTTTTCCCCCTTCAATCGCCAGTCACCGGGCGCTCCCACACAAGTGCCATTTTAACAGCACAGGAATGGCCTCGGTTTGGCAAATGCTCGATTTGAATTCTTAGGTCCCCCCTCTTCTCTCGAATTGCGGCTCTGTATCAGGGGCGTGACATCCTGCCGGCCAAGACGTGCTGCTGTCACCTGACCCAGCACAGGATTAACTTTAGCCAGGATTTAGCATATAAACAATAGGCGTTTAACCCTTTGAAGGATGAGTCAAATATTTAGCCAAATATTCCCAGTGCATATTGTGCATATGTCTTACGATACTGTCACACATGTAATATAGATTGAGGTACACACATACTAAGATTAAAATTCATTTTTAATTGAGTTTGAGATTTAATTAAATCTTAGATTTTTAATTGAGTTTCTACATATGAAATTTTATTTAGCTCAGGACTTAGCTAATCCATATCTGACTGTAACTGGTCCAGAAGCACATATCGTACTTTTCATATTACCATAACTTTCAGCAGAATTTTGAATTTTGATAAAAAGAAAAAAAAGAAAAACAAGTTGCTTGAGGTATTTAATTCAATACACGCACCAGTGTGCGCTTAGCCCAAAAGGGAATAAGATTTATCATTCTAGCTATCAGCAGGAATATCTGAACTTCTCATGATACCAAGAAACTGCCTCAAACAACAAATGGTAACAGGATTGAGGGGCGTGTCAGTGCAACCCATGACGCAGTGAGAGGCACAGTGTTCTGAGGGCCGTTTTAATACAGGCCCAGCCGAGGGACCTGCTCGCTCAACCCTGAATGTGTGACCCTTCTGCAGTCAAAAGACAGTTCTGTCTCCATTGGCTTACTGGAAAAGTTACCTTATTTGTACACTTTATTCGAGTCGTGGTTCGAAGAAGTCTTTATTCGAACCACGGATTCAAAAAATGTGCACGATCTGATTTTAAAAGGAACTGTTGTTACATTATTGTATATTTTTGGTTTATTTGTTTAAAAAAAAAATCAAAGATTGGTGCGAAATCAGTTGAAGAAAATGGCTCAGTAGTTTCAAAATATAATGTCAACAGGTTTTGCACAACAGAGCGAAGTGTAAATTGAATGGAGGAAAAGTCCTAGAATAAATGTAGGAGTTACTCAAAACAGGTTTGTGGAACCATTTAGCGCAGCAACATTCTTGGGTAAATCTCACATTTTACTCTTTTGAGTGCGATGGTGAGTGGAGTGTGTCTGAGATCAGTGTGCAGCTGAAATACGTGGATTTGTTGATTGAGGACAAACTACACGTGTATTCGTGGAGAGACGGTGGTTAAGTGTGCTTGACTTGTGACTGAAAGGTGCTGAGTTTCAGTCCTTGCCACGGCCTTTGTGGTGTGTTCTTAGGCAAAACACTTCACTCCCACACTGCCTCACTCCACCCAGGAGTATAATTAGGTACCAGAGCTGGGGGCAACCTGCAATGGACCAGCATCCCATCCAGGGGGAGTAGTAATACTCCTAGTCGCTTCATACTACTGAAACCAGGGTTAAGCGCAAGGTCTAATGGTTCACTATAGGCTCAGGAATAAAGTTACTTTATAGGTGACTGCACTTGTACACCGTCTGTCAGTGACGCCACTATCCCCTGGCTTAAATTTATCTGTTATTCAAGTAAAACTACAGTAGAGCTGCAGCCATGTATTAAACGACCAGCTGTTGATGTTTTATTTTCTGAGGAGGTTACACATTTTCTCCCAAGTATTTGTCGTTATGTCCGGTTCTACCAGAGAAATGACTAGTCTATATTATCTGGATTTTGATGTTTGGTCGCTCACAAGATCGCTTGGAATCTCTCTGGACTGACATTACAAGACCTTTTGAGAGGATCCTGAGTGGAGTTGAACTCTGTCGCAGTTCTGTGGTTAGTGATGAAATGCCTGAGAGCTGTAGAATGAGATTTCTGTGCATGAGCATATTTTATGGGTCTTAAAAAAATTATACAGCCGCTATTAGTGGCCTTTGTTCCTTTCAAACTTCCAGCTGTCTCCGAATAAAAGCCTCAAATTGCCACCATTATGCGGCGAGTCCGTAAATATCCTGATCTATTTGGCAGGATGCAAATGCTGCAGCTGCAATTAGCACATAATGCGGCCTGGTATTTGCACTTGTTCGGGCATTTGAACGTTTAATTGCAAGTATCAATTATTGCCCTGTTGAGATGGCTTACATTGTGCTCAACCTAATGGCATGAGGTAATAACAAGAGGAAGAGTGTGTGGGCCTGTAATGTCCTGGGGCGATTCTGAGTTCAACACTGACTCTAAACACACTTAATGGAACCCAGACAATACCTCATAACCTCTGCCAGTAAAGAGCTGTTTTCTCATAAGTTATATGGTCAACTCAAAATGCACAATGTCATGCATTTATTTCCATTTTCATGGGGAAAAATAGGCGATTTTTCATCATTATGCTGGTGCTGCCATTCTTGCCTAAGTTTGCCCCCAGCTTCTGGGGAGGATAGATGATCATATTTTGTCACCTCTGTTTATTTTCACACTAAATGATGGCAAGGCGGTCTCTCACCTAGGGGACATAGGAAGGCACTTCCTCGGATAGCCAGCAGGGGTCACTGATATGCTTGAGTACTGTGATGGACTTCACAGCTGCGTATTGTCTGTTAATGCAATTAAGCGTCTGACAAGTCTTTTGTTGAGGTGTTTCAGTTCTATTCTACCACAGGTTATTTGGACCCCCCCCCCCCTCTTTTTTTAAACCTGTCGTACCAGTACAGTCAAAATAAATAACTAATACATTTTTTTTTACAAGAAAATGTGCACTCGGTGTGTTTTTTTTTTTCTCTTCCTTTTTAAAAGTCTCTCTGCATACAGATATCTACAGCCAACTTGCTGTTAGGCAATAGAGGAATATTTTGTGGAAGAACCAGAAGCTGATGCACCACTGCACCAAAACCATTTATTCAGTGGCTTAACAGCGAGACTCTGGCTCTGTTTTGTGTGACGTGGTGGCGCCTGAGCACTGCCTCTTCCTGCCCCATAATGCTTTTCTCCAGTACAGAAGAAAGGTAATAGGTGACATCAAAGTGACTTGATCTACATTCTTTTTTTTTCAATAATCTATGGATGGAGTCCGAGCTCCACATGACACCACTCAGGGACTTATTTACATGGCAGAAACCCAAATTAATCCCGTCCAAGTCTGAGAATTAAACAACCAAAACCTTCCAATCTAAGCAAATGTCATATCCTGAGTGTTTTTATTATTTATTTATTTTTGCTCGTGCAGTCAAGCCGTTCTTATTGGCTTCATTTTTTTGTTTTAATGATTGATTCTAATTCATTTCAATCTTCTTCTTCTCTCCGCCCCTTGTGTTCCCAGCCCACGCTCTGCGCCCCTCTCTTTTTTAACTGCTGTTTTTCAGTATTTATGTTTCCATTTTTCCTCTCCCCTTTGCCGGACTGTTTTCTTCCATCTTCGCTGTTTAAACTCTGGCTGCAAAGTCTCAATTGATGAGAGAAACTCTCCCCCAGGGCCCGTATTTCTGGAGAACGATGCGTCTCCCGGAGTCTCCTACTTCCAGCTCTGAGAGTCTGCACCTGCCCAGCGTGTCCTGATGCATTCCACTCAACGCCTCGGCCACTGACCACGGATCAGTCCCTACAGCTACACTCAGCCTGACCTCTAGTGTTCCTGTTCACTCCAGCCTAACCACAGACTGTCCTGTGATTACCCGCTGCGTTCGTGTGTCGAGAATTCCCATCTTATATTTCTTAAAGATGGTTATACAGGTTGTCTGTTATCTGCAAGAGGCTATCGCATTCTGAACTTGAGAAAAATAAGATTAATTCAGCTGCACTTTTGCACACTTGTGTATTTATTCCTGTGAGCCGCTCATGAATGTGGAAATGAGTACCAGTACCGTGCATTTTTTATCCAAGGTAAATATAGTCGTTCTGGGGGTTTGAGCGTTTGTTCCAGGTCCGATTGAACAGAACAAATGGAAGACTGGCTGGCTCTGGCCTGAGAATTATATAATGAGGGAGCGAGGCATTAACTCACAAACAACTATAATTCATTATATGCAGTACACAGTATATTACATCAATAATGCACTAGCACTGATTAAAAACAGAGGCCCAGCCACTTAGGGATTAAATACACAGCTCACACTCATATGTGGATAGGACGCTGGTTCGCTAATGGAACCACACTGACAGAATGTTCTGGTAGTTTATCATTCATAGTTTATAGCTTCATCCATTTTCTCGCCGATGCCTTTCAGACTATCCAGCTAAAACCGGCCAAAATGCTGTCAGAGTGACGTGCCTGACGAGTATTTGAGTGATGGCCTTTTTAGTTTGTGCATGTGTGCGTGTGTGTGTGTGTGCGTATGTATATTTAGAGGGTGGTGTGCATGAGGTGGTGGGCTTGGTGTTGTGACCTGCGTGTGTGTGTATATGTGTGTGTATGTGTGTGTTGTTCTTTGGGGCTGATTATTGTGTTATTTCTCAGGCTCGGAGCGAAGTGAACTTTCTGTAGTGGTCTGTAGTGACATTAGCGAGGGGTTTCCTACAGAGACTGTGAGATGATGTGGGCCGCTGCGGGACTGAGATTCTGTTGAGATCCCATCTCTATCTCCGTCTCCATCACCCACACACCCTGCTACTACCGATGCACTGAGCGGGCCCAGCTACTCTGCCGGTCTGAGATACGTCAACAGGAGGACACAATAGATGATGGTGTTGTGCTCTGCAGTAGCGCTGGCGTACCATCGACAGTGCAACAGAATGTGTTCTGCTGTGGTAAAACATTTCAGCGCCAACAGTGTTTGGATTACATTTTTGTAGCCAGATGAATGTTTGTTGTCATGCCATCCCTTATGAAAAATTACTATAGTGTCAAGCCAAATTTTTCTGATATTGTAGTTGCCGTAGTAATACTATAGTAGTGACACTACAGTTATTCAAACTACAGCAGTACAGTTGTGTGGACAAAAGTGATATCATGGTGCTATTGAGGTAATACTATAGTAATAATGTGATTCCTATATGTCTATAGCACTAGTCTAGTTATACAAAGCAAACCATCGTAATACTACAGTTATGCCAAAAAATACTTTAGTATTACTAAGAAATAACTATAAGATATTTCCATAAAGGTAATGATACAATATTCAATTCAATTTTATTCGTATAGCGCTTTTCACAGGCAGGCTGTCACAAAGACGCTTTACAGAGAGAAAAGGACAAATCCCAGACAAATCCATAATCCCCAAATAAAAGGCAAAAAAAAAAGAGAGAGAAAAAAAGCCTCGAACGGTGGTGAGAAAAAACTCCTCAGTGAGTAGAAATCTCAGGAGGAACCCGGCTGTAGTGGGGAAGCCCATCCTCCGCTGGCTGGCTCATTAACTGATTGATGAGTGAATTAAAATCCAAAGTTTTTTAAACAATAAGGTGTCCAAGCAGTGACATCTGTAGCTCCAGGAAGTGGAGAGGCGGGGATGAGGGGATCAGGACAGCAGGAAGACAGCAGTTGGTGACCGTAAGGTAAGTGACAGGGCTTAGGTGGGCCAAGGACTGAGTTCCGGGGGCGGCGTTCCTCGGAGAAAACACAAAAACAGAAGAGGGTTAGGAACTGGATAGACTAATACATACTGCACAAAATGTTGTCCTGTGTCGGGTATCAAGTTACTCTAAAATACTACAACTGGGTAACCAGTATAGAGCAGTCAACTCTCTTATTCAACTTATTGCAGCACAGAGGCCCTGAACTTCATCCGGCTAAGGCTGCGTAGTTTTTCAATTGGACACTACCAACACCATGTGGACCTGCCCGATGACTAAGCTCGTCGCAAGCCCCACCGGTGCCGTGTAAGTGCAATCTCAGTGCCACCGGTTCCACATGGATTTAAGCAATTTTGACAACCAAAACCTAGTATCCTTCATCCACTTATTGCAGCACAGAGGCCCTGAGATTCCATCCGACTAAGTCTGCGTAGTTTTTCAATTAGACACCACCAACACCATGTAGACCTACTCAGTGACTAAGGTCGTAACAAGCCCCACTGG
Source organism: Gymnothorax reevesii (assembly GCA_029721435.1). NCBI lineage: Eukaryota > Metazoa > Chordata > Actinopteri > Anguilliformes > Muraenidae > Gymnothorax > Gymnothorax reevesii. The sequence continues at coordinate 7,310,435 of CM056574.1, read as the reverse complement.
TGCCGTGTAAGTGCAATCTCAGTGCCACCGGTTCCACATGGATTTATATAATATTGACAACCAAAACCTTGTCAGAAGAAGTGAGCATACCCAGAGACTAGGCAATCTCCTTAAAACAGGTAGTATAAATGCTCATAATGTGTTACGTATAGGCTTGATTAAAGAGGTATGTTTTTAGCCGACTCTTGAACACAGAGACTGTCTGAGGCCCGAATGTTTGTTGGGAGATTGTTCCACAAGACTGGGGCTTTGTAAGAGAATGCTCTGCCTCCAAATGTAACTCTGGATATATTTGGAATTTTCAAACATCCAGCACCTTGTGAACGAAGTAATCTTGGAGGGGAGTAAGGAATGAGAAGTGCACTAAGATATTCTGGGGCCAATTTATTTAAGGCTTGTAGGTGAGCAGTAGAATTTTATATTTAATTCTAAATTTGACAGGCAGCCAGTGAAGAATTTTGAGTATTGGGCTAATGTGGTCATTTTTCTTTGTCCTGGTCAGAACCCTAGCAGCAGCATTCTGCACTATTTGAAGGCGATTTAGGGTAGAACTACAGGAGCCTGACAGTAAGACGTTACAGTAATCCAGCCGAGAGAACACAAATGCATGAACCATTTTTTCGGCATCCTGAAGAGACAATATTTTTCTCAGTTTTGATATGTTTCTAAGATCGAAGAAAGCAACTTTTATAATGTTGTTAATATGACAGTGGAGAGAGAGTTCTGAATCAAGGGTGACACCAAGGTTTTTGACGACAGCTTTGGCAGAAACCGGGAGTCCATCAATGTTGAGAGAAAAATTGAGGAATGTGTCTCTGAGCGTTTTGGGACCAACTACCAATATTTCAGTCTTATCTGGATTTAATGAGAGGAAAATTCTGTGTCATCCATGCCTTACCAGCTTTAAGACACATCTCTAATCTAGTTAGTGGATCAATTACACCTGGTTTAAAAGATATGGAGCTTGTCGTAAATGCTGATAGGCATGGAGTCAAGCTTGATAACTATACTAGCCGCTTCTCGAGCTTGAATCACCTGAGTGCTGTTGGATGTCATCTGATTTGTCGTCACATGATTGCTTGATTGATATGCTAGTTTACTTAAGCTGGCATTCTGAGCAGAGGCTCTGCAGCATGTACGCTTAACATCCCTTCTCCTCCCCAGCTCCTCCCGTATTTGTAGCTTCTGTAATCCTGTTCTTTCATGTCTGTCACACATAACAGTGTCTCTTCTGTCTGAGGTCATTGTTGCTTTTGGCTCTGTTCTATGGACTGGGGGGTTAATAGCAGCTCCCTGCCTTCGGTTCCACGCTGGATGCTTCTATGTTTTAACACATTTTCTCTTTGACAAAGTGTCCTATCAGAAATATAAAGCTGTGTGTCGTCTGCATAACTGTGGCACTTCACATCATATTTACTTATGAAAACAGCAAAGGGCCCAGCATAGATCCTTGAGGTATTCCAAAGTTTACCTTGGAATACTCGGATGAATTGCTATGTACCCTAACAAACAGACATCTGTCGGAAAGATATGACTTAAACCATGAAAGGGCGAGTCCAGAAATACCGACCAGACTTTCTAGCCTGTAAAGAAGAATATGGTGGTCAACTGTATTGAAGGCAGCACTTAGATCAAGTAGAACAAGGACAGAGATGAGGCCAAAGTCCATGGAGAGAAGCAGATCATTCATTACTACAGTGAGGGCTGTTTCAGTGCTGTGATGTTTTCTAAAGCCAGACTGAAACCTCTCATGTACCTTATTCCTTTGCAAGAAGGACGTAAGCTGTTGGGCAACACATTTCTCGAGGATCTTAGAAAAAAATGGAAGGTTTGAGATCAGCCTATAATTAGCCAAGACTATGGGATCTAAATTTGGTTTTTTGAGTAGAGGCTTAATTTCAGCCAACTTAAATGAGGTCGGAACCAAACCCGAGATCAGGAAAGAATTGATTATGTGCAGAATTGGACCGCCAAGAATGGGCAGGAGTTCCTTGACTAACTTAGTTGGGATGGGATCTAAAAGAGAAGTTGTTGATTTGGAAGTAGTGACTAATTTGGCAAGTTCCCTCAGGGATATCGGAGAGAATGAATCAAACTGGTTTATATGCATAGCATGAGGTTTTATGTTAAGGCCTTCACCATCTGCTAGGGAAGCAGTGATCTTTTCTCTAATTCCAATTAGTTAGCGAATAAAGAATTTTTAAAAAATCATCACTGCTGCAGGAGGCTGGAATTTGAGGGGAACTTGCAGCATGGTTATTCGTTAATTTAGCCACTGTTTTGAACAAGAATTAGGGGATATTTTTTTTTTTATTACTTGTATAACATTAGCAAAATAAGAAGACCTAGCACCAGAGAGAAAGTGCTTATATGAAACAAGGCGCTCTTTCCAAGCAAAATGGAACACCTGGAGTTTAGTGGAGCGCCATTTGCGTTCTAGTTGACGAGATTTATGCTTTAGAGTCTCGTCTGGTCAGTGTACCATGGGGCTGGTCTCTTCTTCTGAGTAGCCTTTTTAAATTTCGATGGAGCAACTACATCGAGGATACTACGGAGAGCATTAGCAAACTTATCTGCCATTTCGTCAATGCAGAGGGGGCTGACTGGATAATCAAGATAAGATGGTAGTGCTTCGATGAATTGTGAAGACGTTGTGGCAATAAAAGTACGACTTGTGTACATCCTAGTTTCTGATAAGACAGGGTGGGCCAATTCTAGACTGGAAGTTATAAGAAAATGGTCTGATAAACTGGGGTTGTGTGAATGGATTTCAACCTTGTCAATCTCAACACCAAAGCTTAAAATCAGGTCTAAAGTGTGACCATGAATGTGTGTTGGGCCGATGAAACTCTAAGTGAAGCCAACCGACTCCACGGCATTACTGAAGGTGGATGTTGAAGAATTATCTACCATCTCGAAATGCACGTTAAACCTAATACCCAAAATAACAATTCTATCATAGCGTAATACTAATTCTGAAAGGAATTCAGAGAAATCATGTATGAAGTCAGAATATTGACTGGGTGGCCAACAGACTATCAACAGAGCAATAGGCTGAGGGATGTAATTTGTACCTGCGTCAAGAAATGAAAAATTAATTACTAGTACCTCAAATGAATCAAATTTATATTGCAGTTTGGGCACAGAGTGAAAGGAGTCGTTATAAATAACAGCAACGCCCCCTCCTTTCCGGTCAAGACGGGGATTATGAGTGTATATGAAACTAGGTGGAGAAGCTTCATTCAAAGAGGAGTTTTCATCTGATTTCAGCCATGTTTCTGCGAGGCATAGTACGTCAAGACTATAATCAGAGATTAATTTGTTCACATGATACTGCATTCAGAACACAGGACGGGGAAAGAGGTTTGGGAACAAGGGGAAGCGGCCATGGTTACTTACAATAGCTAGGAGCCGATGTGGTTTGACAGCCGGGTCAGAAGGTTGACCTCACAGGCGTCTTTATGGAATGGCGGTCAGCGAAAAACGCGAGATTTGCGGGGGGAAAAATTCAAGTTCCTAGGAAAGTGGAAACAATTGTCTCAGGAACGTTTGAGGGTTTAAAACTAAAAAATTAGGAATAAGAATGCTCGGCACTGCAGGTGCTGAGAGTCGATCATTGACCAACGTGAAGACAGGAAACCAATATGAGAAAGGTTTTTTATAGATTAAGGAAATTGGTCATAAATGGTAATAGATTAACCATAATAGTTAATATTTACAATATTATTAGCCATAATCCAGAGTGCATCTGTTCAGAATGAAAGGGTAAAAGTTGTGTGTGTGTGTGTGTGTGTGTGTGTCAGAGAGAGAGAGAGAGTTAGCATTTCCATTTGCCAATGCATTATAAAACTCACAATATTTACTGCATTAATGAGAAAAGCAAAAATCAAACTGAAAGCATAGTGCCGTAAGAAGCCATAAAGAAAGAATATTAAAGTATTTAGAGCGGGATGTCCAATCTCATCCGTGGAGGCCAGTGTGGGTGTAGGTCTGTGTTCGAGCCCAGGGCTACAGCACCTCATTCTACTAATTAAGTGATCCGGGGGTTCAGTCAAGATCTTGATAATTAGAAGCAGGTGTGTTAGTGTTGGGCCGTCACAAAAACCAGCAGCCACACTGGCCTCTCATGGATAAGATTGGACGCCCCTGATTAAAGATTCATGGGGGACCTTGGTGGGCTTTTCCACACCTGCTCTGAACTCCAGGTTAAAGCACATGAGCGGGATTCCGGTAGACCTGTCTCCTGTGTACAGCGCAGTTCATTCATTCTTCTTCTGCCTCTATTTATTCCTGTTCCCCGAGGTCTCAGTGCCGCCCCACCGTTCATCCCCAGCACAGTCTCATTTTGTATAAGCCCTCCACATGTCAGGATGTCGTGTTCTTTACTCAGGCCATGATTATATTTCATGAATTACGGCTCATGGCTGGCTTTGAGGGAGAGTGCTCTCCGGAGTTTAACCGAACACACGGGCTGTTTGCACTGCCTCACAATCGATGCGGTTCTCTTTGATATTTCAAGCTTTGACCCGACTGTATTTGTAGAGCAGCTCTTGGCTTTTGGTATAATTTGCCCCATTGGCTTCGCTCTTATCTCCATTCTGCCTTATAGACCACGGAGATGCCTCGGCATGTACTAATTTTCCAAGGTATTCTCTAGTTTTTATTTGTGTCCTTAAATTATATTCAGGTCAGTATGGGGAGTAATGCGCAGTGTATCCACCTCAGCACAGGATGCAGGGTCTCTGCCAGCCCGCCTTTACAGACACAAAGCCAAGTGCAGTTTCTGGCTCTCACAACTATCTTGTTAAGCAGTTTTGGAATCCTGACTGTACAGCGCGGAAAACAAGTTTCTGTTTCCGACACGCTGCCTGTGGCATCTTGGAGCCAGCCACTGTTGTTGGTGTCTTGTTCATCGCATCATAGAGGAGGGTACAGTTTTTTTTTTTTTTTTTTTTCCATGCTGTCAATACAGCATCTGGAAGAAGGGAGCAATTTTTGACATCCCGCCCATACAGCATCTACGCGCTGGGTGCCGTATTTGGCAACCCCTTTCCACATCGTAAAACAGCCGGATGCGGTTTTTTTTGGCATTTAGTCTCTACTGCGTCTAAAACAGCTGTGGCAGGCCGCCAGTCTAGCTTTGTCATAAACCCACCTGTGACTCGAGGAGCGATCATTAGCAATCATCACCCTCTGTGGTTCCTGAGTCAGGGAAATTAGCCTCTTTAATTATCACTAATTATGTGCCATTACCCACAGATTTACCAAGCGGTGCTCATGCCAGTGTCTTAGTGTTTGTTAGACACAGCAATCTTCCAGGATAATGCGCCAATAATGCTCTACTATTGCAGTCAGGGTCATGTGGGCATTGGATTCGCTTGGTGAAGGCAAAGCAAAAAATTATCTTTGTTTATTTTCACAGCAATGTGATATTATTGAGTTATATGCTAACTACACTGAAAACAAGGATACATTGCTTTTATTGCATTTTTTTATTTTTATTATTGTATGCGCTACTCAAATATACCATGAAAATTAAATTGAATTATTCTCAGTGCAGGACTGCAATGTCTGTTTTCCTTGCAAACAAACACACTGTATTTCAAATGAAACTCAGCTGGCTTGATGTTAGAGCTCTGCACTGTGCCATAAGGGTGTTTGATTACTGACTTCCAGTGAGCAACACAATTCATTGGACAGAGGTGCATTTTATCTTCTGGTTATGAGGGTCAAATCAATCACCGGATTATGATTCATCTTCCTTTCCCTAATTAGTCATTACCGGTGGGAGGGTAGCGCAGTGGTTAATCACATGATCCTTGATCTGAGTCACTGGTTTCCTCCTTGAGCGAGACCTTTGAAATCAGAGAGAGCTCTCAATCACTAACTCTCTCTCTCTCTCTCTCTCTCTCTCCCTCTGTTTCTCTATCAGTGGCCCCGTTTACATGGGTCCAAAATGATTCAAAATGTCTCATATAAACACCTTAGTCAATTTGATTCACCCGAATCCGATTGTATTTCGGATTGGATTGTAAGAGGTAGTCTACGCCGATTGATAATCCGCTCCATGCTCCATGTAAACGACTGAGTGGAGCGGATTGTGTTGATTGAGAGGATTGTTCGGTCCGCGCATGCGCTCCTCGTACGTAAGAGGCTCGTAAGTGAAGTGACGTATGCAGAGTGACGTAATGCGCAGGTAAAAAAACACAATACAATCGGATTCAGCTGGGGCCATGTCAACGCGGATTGAACGTGGATCTCTTTATTTAAACTTCATGTATACAGATCAAATCAGATTCACTTATTCCGATCGATTTAAATCAGATTGAGGAAAACTACCCATGTAAACGTGGCCAGTAACTCTCCCCACCTCTCCCTCCCTCTTTCTCACCCTTTCTCTTGTCCCACCTTGCAACTGGTCTGACCCTCCACTGTTTCTCCAGAGGCTTCACTGAAGTAGAGAAATATTCCTCCAGAATTCCCACAACAGACCTGATGAAATAATGGCTCAAACATCCTTAACGCCGCTCACCTTGTTATGCTGAGCTGGGGAGCAGAGAGAGATATGCAGAGCAGGTTACCCGGCTCGACGGTGATAACAGCCCCTTGTTATGGGGGAACACAGTAAAGATGCTTTCACCGTTGACTGGGCTTGTTTACACAGCAGTTTGTCAGCATAAAAACGGTTGAAAATTACGTATGAGGTCGCACGCTGCTTTCCAATATGCAGTTAACGTTGCGTGATAATGTTCCTGTAAACTGCAGCTCCATATATTGCAGGGGAAGGGATGTCTTTACTCAAAAGAGGGTCTGTTTGCAGTAGAAATACATCAGCAGGCCTCACTGAGTACGGCCATCACTACAGCCCAAATGAGTTCGCTCTGGACACACAGGGAGGACTAAAGCGACAGTCCTACTCTCTCAGCACGAAGAAATCTTTCCTCTCTCGTCCAAACTACATAAACCTGTCCACTGAAAGAGAAAGCGAGTGGGACACTTTTTTTTTTTGTTTTTATAAGTTTCTATAGTATTTTTTCATCCTTTTCTTCTTCTACTCTATTTCTTCTTCTTCTCCTCCTACGACTACAACTTCCTCTTCACCAGACACTTTTGCATAACCCCAGCTGATAAATGTTTATGACTAAAGTGTCTCTGCGCTGAAAGTCTATTCTCCAGCCAGTCACATTTCTGATCTACAGCACATCAACTCCTCCACTATACAATCTGCCGTAACCTTCATTTTACAGCATGTAATTATCAATCCGACACTAATGGACCTAATATTCCTCCCTGTACATACCTCCACGCACACACACACGCGCGCACGCGCGCGCGCATACGCACACGCACACACACATTGATACCAAAATGCTTAATGGCCCTCAGTTACATGGGGCAGTTATTCCCTCTTTAGAGAGATTAATGTGTTCGCACAGAAACAAATGACTCCATTAGTTGGCCATGGCATGAAATTATCGGATCCGCACACTGCACACGGCTCTGGGCCCGACCTCCTTGCAATTAGGAGGCAGAGCAGTTATGATGTCACAGCTCTCATCTCTCACTCAGTTTTATTCATTTTTACTCTTCGCCAAACCTGCCATTCCTTACTGATACAGTTTATCCAGTATTTCTGAATCCGAAAAACAGGCCCGTGTTTCGCCCCACGGCCTGCGAAGGATCGCTCATCGGGCTGTGTACCTCAGAGGAGGAAAAACAATGAAAGAGGTGGGAAACAGAGGGAGAGAAGTTTAGACAGAGATGGGGAGAGAGAGATGAGGGCGGGAGATGATGGAGAAATGAACAGAGGGAGAGAGAGGCTTGAAGGGAGGGCAGTAGAGGTCTGTTGGTGGGAACAAAGCCTTCGGTTACCTCCCCTTTCAAAGCTTATTTACCTAATCCTCTCGTTGTCCGCTTTGCCTGATGGGCAACAGTCTCTAATAATAATTAGCAGAAAGATTGGCAAAATAATTTTCAAAAGCATTGTTGTACTTTACATCACAAAATTATGAGGATTTGTCCTCTGCACATAAATCACAGTGTAAAATATTAATATGTCTGTATAACTTCTAAACTCGTAGCATCTGAAATGGCACAGAGTTGCCTAAATTAGCTTGTTTGCAAGGCTCATTAAGCAATAAGGTATGAGAATCCATTCTACATTCTGGGTATAGTCACGAATAAAGGGCATTAATTAGGCATGACGCGCCACAGAGTGAAATTGTAAGGATTGTGAAATTGTGAATAAATGCGAGAAATCTAAGAGAGATGGAAGTCAGCATTTATCACTGCCATCCTTACAATAGTGCATCGACTTTATAAAAGCAGTAAATAAGCAATCAATTTATTATTGTCATTTCCTGATCATTACAGGTCATGTATTGGTCTTGGTTGTTGGGGAACTTAAACAGGAACAGCTTGAGATCAATTGTGCGGTAAAGGGTGAGGTTTCTGAAGGCCCTCTGAACATCTGACGTCCCCCCACTAGCCAAGAGAATAAGCAGGGAGGGGAGAGCAAAAGAGATGAAAAGAGGGATTGAGAGAGAGGGAGAGCAAGATAGGCGCAGAGGAGGAATGATTTTTCGCAAGCTCCTTAAAGAAGTTCAGACAGGACACTCACGTCAGATTTAACCATTTATTTGGAATTACATAAATTTGGATTTGGATAAATTTTTGGATCTGACCAAGCATGACACAGAAATCCCAGGAGATCCATTTAAGTCAATCTGAACAGCGGCATCTCCAGGAAGTGACCTGCCGAGGATGGTGCAGAACTGGATCAGGACCAGATCAAGACAGCAGGACACCAGCAGCCAGCGCTCAAAATGAAATGAAAGACGATACAGTTTACAAACAATGCCGATACCGTACAAAATAATGCCAATACCGTATAAAGACAAGAGTACGACAAGTACTGCCAAAGACTTTGCCGTTGGAAAGGAAGAGGCTGGGGAGGTGGAGGGGATGTTTGTGTAGATCTGTAATGAGTCTTGGTGGGAATGGTAGAGCTTGGCTAGTTCAGATGGAGAGCGCCGGCTTATTTAAAAAGACACACAAATTAGGTGCGTGATGCTGAAGTCCAATGCGATTGGACAAGGGGTGGAGTCAAGATTGACGTCCGTGTCTGTCTGAACTAACACTGACGCTCCATTTCGCTGAGTGTTTTCACAGACGTGGTTCAGGTGAGAAACAGTTGGTCACGTCGTGTGATAGAACCTGCCAGAAACCGCTCTAAATATTTGCCGTGTGACCGCAAATATTTACCCACAAATCCTCAGCGAGACTATTCTTAACTCAAGCATGTAACATCATTAAAAATCTGAAAAAATTCACAATGGATATCTAGGGTAAATCACATAAGGGATTAGGTTCAGAGGAGACATTTTAATTTGTTGATGATGCACCTCGTAGATTTTATTTGCCTGAGCCTTCTTCAAGACTTTGGGACGGTCTAAAAAAGGGATTCAGTAAATAGTGATGGCTCATAACTGTCGGCTTGTGCAAACATTATTTCCCTTGCTATGGAGGTGATGAATGAGATCTCCATTTCCTGATTGACACGTTGGAGCTGAAGTGTCAGAGAGCTGACAGGAGGCCCTGGTTTGCTGTATCAGCTCCGAACTCATTCAAATGTCACTTATAGGTGTGACAAATGATGACAGGTAGATCCTTAGGTTAAAACAGCCCTTCTAAAGATACTCTGTGGTCTTCTTACTCAAAATAGCTTTGGGGATTGATTGAACGATTATGTTTTAACAGCATGTCAAACACTTTTCTTTATCATTGCATTCGGACAGTCTTCAATCTCCTATCAAATGATTGTAGGGTTCACAGACGACCCCATCGAACACACTCATACCTATCGATGGTTTAGAGACTCAAGTAATGTGAACATCTTCAGACTGCAGGAGGAAACTGCAGTACCTTGAGGAAACCTCTGTAAATGCAAAAAGAATAGGTCAATGCCACAAAGAGAGTTCTCTGGCTGGAATGGAACCCATAACTTCCTTGCTATGTGACAACCCACTGCACCAATGCTGCGCTGTACGAATTGTCATGCAGTGACTATTTTACACCCTACATATTATACACAACATTACAGGGGAGCCAGTGACTATTTAATACCGTACAGGTCACACAAAGTATTACAGGTGAGCCAAGGACTTTTTTACACCCTATAGGCCACATGAAGTACTACAGGAGCATTAGTGACTAGTTTACACCCTAGAGGTGACACACAGTGCTACAGGAGAGCCAGTGACTATTTTACACCCTAGGGCTACACACAGTATTACAGGAGAGCCAGTGACTATTTTACACCCTACAGGTCACTCACAGTGCTACAGGATAATCAGTGACTATTTTACACCTGCAGGACACACACAGTACTACAGGGGAGCCTGTGACTATTTTACACCCTACAGGTCACACACAGTGCTACAGGATAATCAGTGACTATTTTACACCTGCAGGACACACACAGTACTACAGGAGAGCCTGTGACTATTTTACACCCTACAGGTCACTCACAGTGCTACAGGATAATCAGTGACTATTTTACACCTGCAGGACAAACACAGTACTACAGGCAAGCCAGTGACTATTTTACACCCTACAGGTCACTCACAGTGCTACAGGATAATCAGTGACTATTTTACACCTGCAGGACACACACAGTACTACAGGGGAGCCTGTGACTATTTTACACCCTACAGGTCACTCACAGTGCTACAGGATAATCAGTGACTATTTTACACCTGCAGGACACACACAGTACTACAGGCGAGCCAGTGACTATTTTACACCCTACAGGTCACTCACAGTGCTACAGGATAATCAGTGACTATTTTACACCTGCAGGACACACACAGTACTACAGGGGAGCCTGTGACTATTTTACACCCTACAGGTCACTCACAGTGCTACAGGATAATCAGTGACTATTTTACACCTGCAGGACACACACAGTACTACAGGCGAGCCAGTGACTATTTTACACCCTACAGGTCACTCACAGTGCTACAGGATAATCAGTGACTATTTTACACCTGCAGGACACACACAGTACTACAGGCAAGCCAGTGACTATTTTACACCCTACAGGTCACTCACAGTGCTACAGGATAATCAGTGACTATTTTACACCTGCAGGACACACACAGTACTACAGGGGAGCCTGTGACTATTTTACACCCTACAGGTCACTCACAGTGCTACAGGATAATCAGTGACTATTTTACACCTGCAGGACACACACAGTACTACAGGCGAGCCAGTGACTATTTTACACCCTACAGGTCACTCACAGTGCAACAGGATAATCAGTGACTATTTTACACCTGCAGGACACACACAGTACTACAGGCGAGCCAGTGACTATTTTACACCCTACAGGTCACTCACAGTGCTACAGGATAATCAGTGACTATTTTACACCTGCAGGACAAACACAGTACTACAGGCAAGCCAGTGACTATTTTACACCCTACAGGTCACTCACAGTGCTACAGGATAATCAGTGACTATTTTACACCTGCAGGACACACACAGTACTACAGGCGAGCCAGTGACTATTTTACACCCTACAGGTCACTCACAGTGCTACAGGATAATCAGTGACTATTTTACACCTGCAGGACACACACAGTACTACAGGAGAGACAGTGACTATGTTACACCCTGCAATACACACACAGTACTACAGGATAATCAGTGACTAGTTTACACCTGCAGGACACACACAGTACTACAGGAGAGCCTGTGACTATTTTACACCTTACAGGACACATACAGTGCTACAGGATAATCAGTGACTATTTTACACCTGCAGGACACACACAGTACTACAGGAGAGACAGGTACTATGTTACACCCTGCAATACACACACAGTACTACAGGATAATCAGTGACTAGTTTACACCTGCAGGACACACACAGTACTACAGGAGAGCCTGTGACTATTTTACACCTTACAGGACACATACAGTGCTACAGGATAATCAGTGACTATTTTACACCTGCAGGACACACACAGTACTACAGGAGAGACAGTGACTATTTTACACCCTGCAATACACACACAGTACTACAGGATAATCAGTGACTAGTTTACACCTGCAGGACACACACAGTACTACAGGAGAGCCTGTGACTATTTTACACCCTACAGGTCACATACAGTGCTGCAGGATAATCAGTGACTATTTTACACCTGCAGGACACACACAGTACTACAGGAGAGACAGTGACTATTTTACACCCTACAGGTCACTCACAGTGCTACAGAATAATCAGTGACTATTTTACATCTGCAGGACACACACAGTACTGCAGGGGAGCCAGTGACTATTTTACACCCTGCAATACACACACAGTACTGTCGGTGAGTTAGACCTTACGGGTCACATACAGTACTGTAATAGATCCAATGACTGGATAAAACTCAGTTCAGTTTTTGGTGCAGTCTTGCTCAGGACTTGCAGGTTAACCGAGGCCATCAAGGCTGCTGAAAGAGGCGGCTGTTTCAGGGCCTGACATTACTGTACTTCTCCCACACCGCAGCGGGTGAAGCTCGACAGCGGAGAATTTGTTTCGGTGGATGACGGAGCCCCGCGGCGGTGCTCCATCTCGCTGGCAGACACTGTCCCGTAGCTTTTAAAATCCTCTCAGATCCGTCCTGGCAGCAGTATGATCGGTCTGAGGACGAGCCGCTTCGCCAGCGTCGATCTGATATGATCCATCCATCATGGGCCGCTCAGTGCCCAGCTCAGGGTGCAATTGCGCATTGGATGGGTGTTTTGGAACATGTCCAGCTACTCTGCTGTCTACAGTCAGCAGCTGCATGTGAGTTATTCTCCCTCCTGAGCTGGAGAGGGACTGCAGACTCACACGACTGCCGAATGAATCACTTTATGCTCCTGCTTCTATCTCGTATTCACAACAATTCGGTCGCAATCTATTTTGATGTCTTATCTGCGGAACAGCAAATTTCCAAAAAAAAAAAAAAAAAATCTAATAATAGTGGATACATTCCGTAAGAATGAACAATATTTGACTTTTGGCAGGGGAAAATGTGCCAAAAAGATTGTTGCCCCAGAAGCCTCGTAGGGACCAAAAGTGAAATGTGACCTGATAGAATGCACCAGATCGCGGAAATACCCAGAGACACACTAAATAAATAAATAAATAAAATTCCTTTTTGATTCCCTTGATGAGTTGATGTTTCTGTGTTAATAATGCTTTAGCCTCAAACTACGTGAAACACATTTTCAGAAACTAAAGAATGTTGCCTTTCTAATGAGGCCTTATACATGAATTTTTGCACTGCAGTTTGTCTGCTTTAAGCTTTTAATTTATGAACACCAAAAGACAAAATGGAAAAAAAAATTGAGGGATTTACAGGTGAGCTCTCTTCTCGAACATACTTCTTCGTCTGTCAAGCTTCTGTCTCATTATCAAACCGACAGGTTTGACAGGTTGACTCGTGTGAGCAGGTGCGTATGAGCAGAGAGACGTCTGGAACATGCAGGGATATTGCTCTTCAGGAACAGGATTCCCTTCCCCTGCTCTAGAAGGTGTGGTGCCTCGTTCTTGAAGTACCCTGTAATGTAACGATTCCAGAGCACCTGTACACTCCTCTTCTGCGTTCCCAGGTGAGATAGTTCTAGAAGTTCTGAAGTCTCTCCTGCAAAATAATCCTGATGAGATGGTTTTAAAAGCCTGCTGCTCCATCATCCACTAACGCCTAATCTATACTTCACTGCACAACTTCAGAGGACACCAATGACATATTTTCAATTGAAAAATACAAAATAGGTGTTGCATCACTCTGTGCGGATTGCATCGAGAAATCGATTGTGTTGTGCAGCTGTGATGGAGTAGCCAAACCAAAATTCAGGGACTTCTTTTTTATTTATTTATTTTCTTCTGAATAAATTTACTGAGCATCGCCAAGTTATCAATGTAAATGCAGTGCCAATAACACGGATGTTACCCCAGTGTAGACAGTTACTAAATAAAAAAATAATCAATAATAATAATCATAATTGTAAAAAACAAAAGGCCCAACATCGTGCAACAGTGGTTTTTGCTGCATTACTCTTGTCAAACAAGTTGCATGAAGATGTATAAATCAGGCAGCATTCTGATGAGAAGAATCTAGAACATCATGCATCGCTGGGTTCCCAGGGCTGTTTTCAGAAACAACAGAAAACAGGCCCCAGGTGAGCGGGAGAGACACCGCACTTTGTCTCGGGAGTTATGGCACCAAGATGTTTCCTCGCCCGTCCTCAATGTGTTCAACGACCATATCAGCGAACGCAGACGAGCGTCGACAGATGCTCCGAAATCGCGCTGGCGACCAACAACAATCAGGAGCTGGTAGGTATGCCTTCTCACATGAAGCAGAGCTGAGTTAATTTTGTGTTTGTCTTTGTCTGATATTATCCAGGGTAATTAACAGAGTGCGAGCTGTCAGCCCAGCCCTTGTTTATGAGTCTGCCATCATATAATGACTCCATCGGCTGTTATTTTGATGATGAAATAATCACTGTAGATTGCTTTACCAGGAGCACCATCATAGAGTTTGATTGCCATTTCTAATTAACAGCCTGGTTATTAAATTTATTTTAAAAAGTTGATGAAATGTTTTTAGAACATTGTGGAAGATTGCTGAACATCACATGTGCTGTTGTTGTCTTTTTTCGCTAGCTCTTATTTGTACAATTTTCAGGCGAGCTGTGCTCCCGGTACCCGGTTCAAATTAGCATCGGCTAAACAAAAAAGGGAAAACTGGGACAGGCCATTGCGACGTACAGTCGAGGCAGCGCCCAGCTAACCCACAGAAAATTAACAGAACTTTATTGATCACTGGCCAATTGACTCCTATTAATTTTGTCAACAGGAGGTTAGCATGTGGCAGGTAGTGTTTCACATTGGTCCACTGATCTCATTCTGCCCGTTGCAGAGGCAAGGTTTACAAAGTAAAGATGTGAGACTCAACAAAATATGAATCAGGGAAACACCATCATCGCTCCTTCAAACACCAGAGGAAAGAGGTCAGTTACAGATATGGCAGCTTGTGTGGCAGAGGGGTTATGTCCATCCTTTACTCATTGGACATTCAAGAAAAGTACTTCCTCAAAGAACAGTGTTTTGGTTTCCTTGCTCAAGATATCTTTGGAAAACAAGTTCCTGTTTCCTAGCTCCTTGAAGCCACAGTTAATGAATTCCAACTTCCTCCAGGATAGACCATCAATTTTCAGGACACAAAATGTAAAGACAGGGAGAAAGACTCAGATAATAAATGATTGAATTGACCCCTATTTTGGGATGTAATCAACTGATGTGCCCTCTACTGTGACTCCCATTCCCAAAAACAACAGAAAATCTTCAACTCTTTTTAGGTATGGCCCTAAGTGTGCTTGATAAACGTCTTGCCCATATTTTCATAAAAAAATTAAAAAAATAAAAAAATAAAAGATTTTCAGTTCCTGCAATCTACAATTTGCGTTCAAGATGAATAATTCAACAGGTTGGTGTACTTTAGTCGAAACAGTCAATCATGTACAAGAACCATATTTCAAATGTGTACAGTATGTTGTTAGATGTCAGTCAGGCGTTTGACAGAGTGATTTATTTCAAGCTATTTGAGCTTCTCACTAAGAAAGGGTGCTGTCCCCTTCAAGCCAGATTTCTTGCTGCTTTATACACGGAACGATGGAATGGAGTCAAGAGCAGACAATATAAAGCTATGAATGGTGCTAAGCAGGGTAAAGTTCTTTCTCCAGTATTGTTTTGTGTGAACTTTTCTCTAGGCTGAAGTTATCCGGTATTGGCTGTCATATTGGGATCATCACCTTCATGGGGGAATTTGCGAGTGCAGACGACGTTGTCATCCTAGCGCCATCCAGGTTTGGATTTAGAAAAATGTTGGATATTTGTAGCAGGTTATCATAAGAGTATATGATCAACCTCAACCCTGCCAAGAACCTGCTTTACTTTTCATGGGAGATTTCAGGAACGAACAGCCTACTTTTACATCACACTGAATGTAGTACAGGACGCCTGTCATCTGGGCCACAAAATAGATATTATTGCCAACGAGTTGATGATTCAAACCCTAGTCACACAAGAGGCGGAAGGAGCCAAATGAAAATTCTTTGTATCATCCTGGATATTCGAAGTGCGTTCTAAAATTTCTGACTGCATTTTGAGCGCATTCCAGATATTTGGGCCCGTTCTTGTGGCCAGTCCGAATATTTTGCTCATGCTCAAAACTTTCCAGGAGCATTCGAAGTGGAGAAATGTCGAATGGAATTCAAAGTATGTTCTAACTGCGCTCTGACTGCATTATAAAAATTCTTACAGCATTCCAACAGCATTCAAGACATTCTGATTGCATTCGAGGGAGAATCAAAATGGCAAGCCATGTCAAATCCTTCCAGAATGCGCCTCTAATGAGCCAGAATGCACCTCAAATGCATTTCGATTGCTGCAGGAATCGATTTTGATATTAAAACAATTCAGCTGGAATGTGCTGCGAATGCCGTTGGAATCTTTCGATTGCCGCTGGAATCAGTGGCGGCTGGTGAACTGGCTTAAAAATAATGATTGATTATGACCTGTTTTCAATCATTCATTTAAATCACTGTTACAGAAACTCCGAAAACTCTCGACATTATGCGGTGTGGTCAGTTTTCATGAATAACACATACCTGTTAAATCTAACGCATTTGGCGTCAGTTGTAGTGGCATATTTACGTTCCCCTGCTGTAGTCAGCAATTACTCAATCAACGCATACGGGACACTCGTGTTACATTCTAAGTACATTCTGAGTATTCGAGCTGCATTCTGTTTGAATTCTTGGACGTTCCAACCATAATCGGCGGCCAATCCGGGAGCGTTCTGACTGCATTCAAGGTGAATTCATACCGCATTTGAGGCACCTTCCAACCAAACTTCAGGTGGAGTTCAGGCAGCAATTGAACCCTCACTCGTCCGGCATTCGAAGTGTATTCTAAATATTCTGAATGCATTCTGACTGCATTCTGAATATTCCTACTGTGTTCCAACTACAT
Organism: Gymnothorax reevesii; assembly: GCA_029721435.1. Classification (NCBI taxonomy): domain Eukaryota; kingdom Metazoa; phylum Chordata; class Actinopteri; order Anguilliformes; family Muraenidae; genus Gymnothorax; species Gymnothorax reevesii. Next base: position 7,293,355 of record CM056574.1, on the reverse strand, counting down.
TCAAGCTGCATTCAAGAGCTAATGCACCCAGAATGTGCAACAATCATTCGAGGCGAGTTTGAAATGCATTTAGTATTTGAACGGAATTCTTTCAAAGCTGTAAGAATTTTGGTCAATTTGAAATTCCCGCTGTAATGTTGCGCAAATCCATCATTCCGGCTGGTTCTGCTTGATTCCTGCTCATTTTTAATCAGGCTTAACCAAAGTATTGGTAAGTTTTATGTCCAGGTTACCCTAATAATATTTTAGTTTGGTAATTGTTTCTCTGATGTCAAATACTGTTTCAATAATTTTTAATGCCTTTGTACAGATGTGTTCTCTGGGACCTTAGCTCTCCAGCCATCAAAACTTTCTGCCCTGCCTGGCGAAAATATGTGAGAAAATTATTTTGACTGAACTACCGCACTCATTGCAACTTAATCCTGCTAATCTGTGGCGGCATCACCCCAGACAAGCAACTTCAGAGTCGGTTCATTAGCTTCTTCAAAGAGTTAAAGAGCTGTGTAGTGACAATAAACATGTTTGCATCTGCAGCAGGCCGGCGCTGCAGGACAGTCGGTCTATTATCTCCAACAATATTAATTTGGTATGTGATCATCTTAGAATCCATAAACATGAGTTTGACAAAAGGAGCAAAAGTGAGCTCACTAATAACGTCTATCTCAAGCTAAATCCAGCCCGAGCACTTCAGGCTACAGTGAAAATGATAAAAGAGCTAATCTATATTCGAGACAGAAAGAGCTTTGTTTCTCAGTCAGACTGAATTGGACAATCTCGGTCCTCTGACAATTTATTCATTTTAAATTGTGCATGTCCTATTCCTTGAAGGAGGAAGGAGGGGTTTGCATTCTTCTGGGGGCCGCAATGACATGGGGCACACTATTATGCGGTGAGCGATGAGGGCCTCTGGGGGGAAGGCTGACCTCTCTCCCTCGTGAATCAGATTATTAAATAGAGTAAAATACAGTTCTGACCATCCACAGGATCCTAGGGAAACATTTTGGTGAGGCTGGAACCCTACACACACGGCTATTTTCTGTGCTGGGTATACAGTATATATGGTATTATATGCTATGATATGTATTATCACCAGTTACAAACTTTTTACGGCACTTTGCATCATGTGTATTTTCTGTTGTCTGTTTCTTATAATTGTACATAACTATTTTTATAGTTAAACTATTTTTAAACTATTTTTACGACCCAGTACATTTATGCTGCCCCTAGTGGCAGGAGGACTTTTCTGTGTGTCTTTAGTGTTTAATTGCAGGATTGGTGGCAGTTGGCAATAAAAGGAGTTTGGAGTTGAGCAAAAAGGAGTCTCTCATCTGCCAGCCTGTTCGTCAGCAGCCACTCATTGTCCTGGCCAGCTCTCCTTGTTTTGGGCCAACTATTTGTTCAGATAAAGTGCTTTTTGAAATTATATCCATTTTTAATAACTATTTTGTTGTCCCATGTCATGTTGCAGTCAGTCAGTGGGCTGATCGTAACATTCATGTATGAATAAAGTCAATAATAATAATAATAATGCTAATAATACCCCTGTGCCCATAAAACATAATTTTTCGGATTGAGCTTATCTTTTCTTTGGCATAGTTTATAATAATAATTTTCTCTGGTAAATATGATGTGAAGGCAAACTGATGCCTGGCCAAAATGATTGCCTTAGGTTTGTCCAATACATTTCCAGAAGGAGCAATGCAGCCAGGGCTCATGGGAATTGCAGTTTTTTTTTTTTTTCGTTCCCTCTAGTAATTTGACATGCATCCAAGTAATTAATTAATAGAGATGAATCTTGTACTTGTTTTATCACTCTTGACTCATTGTAAACACATTCCATGTGAAGCAAATAGATGTGTAACAAACCTGCGCATTTTTTAGGAACGAATATTTAAAGTGAGGCAACGTGTTGACCTGAAAACAAAGGTCTGATCAGATGAGGTATCGCAATGATACAATGGGCTCACAATCAGCGAGATTCGTCTCTGTCTTTTAGTGAGCGGCTGTTAATTTTGTCGACTCTAAATTAGTCGTGAGAATAAGGAGTTTGACGCAATGTGTGGGAGTCGGAGGAGGTTTCAGATATGCTAACTTCTGCAACTGCACATGGCAGGCACGCATAGTGACAGTCTCTTCACAAAGTCTTATCCCGCTTTGTACATTAAGAAACTAATATTGGAGCACTTAGGAAGGATGGCCTTTCTCCACTTCAAAAGGACTTAATGGCACTGATATAGCCCTTTAATTTTGTAACTTAATCAACCTAAAATCCCTCCACATTAACCGATCATCGTTATTCTTTGCAGAATTCTTCCACGTTTGCGTGCCACTATTTTGCATTCCACACTTAAATTTTGATGTCTCAAAGAATCAAGCGTTGACATTAACTTCATCAGATCAGTCCTATTTTTTTCAGGGGTTTATTGCAGGGATCTGTCGCCTTTAACATGTAGATCAGTGTTCTCCAAACCTCTCCTGGAAGCCCACCTGTCGTGCATGTGTTAGATCTCTCCCTGCTCCAGGACAGGTGATTCAAATGATCAGCTCGTTAATCACCCCCCTGAAGCTGATTGATGACAACCTGATCATTTGAATCACCTATGCTGGAGCAGGGAGAGATCTAACACATACAGGACCGGTGGTTCTCCAGGAGAGGTTTGGAAAGCACTGTTGTAGAGGACTGCACACTAAAACTTTTAAGGGATCACATCTGATCCCCGTTGTTTTGTAACAGTTAGATAGCAGGGTCATTCCATGTCTGAATGGCTCCCACTCGGCCATCTCAGATTTGGCTGAAAAAAATTCCAGCAGGTGTATTCACCTCCTAATAGGAGAAATCCAAAATTTTAGCTCTCCACTCCTCATAGTTTCATTATAAAACTAAGTTCTGGCCCTTTTTGAACTGCTGTTTCTGAGGAGCCACTTTCACACGGCTATATCTATAGTATATCTACAAGAATTTCAGCTAAGTCTTTCAAATTTTCAGGGATGAAAATATGCTACTCTGACTTGGGGAATATGGACTTCTAAAGGTGTCCCTTTAGTTAATCAAATACTTCTGTTAGCTTAAAGTTGCTCATATTTTACTCTGCGGTAGCATATTATTTCAAAGGCAGGGATTTGGTCTTGCACAAACAGTTTCCTATGTAAGTTGTGTATTTTCTATTCTTATTCTGGCCCTCTATTATGTATAATCTAGAAAATATTATGACTTGAAAATGAAAAAAAAAAAATTTTTTGCTATTTTTCACATTTAATACCAAAAAAAATTACCCCATTCACCAACATCAAATTGACAGTTTTCGAAAGATTAGATGCCTGTTATTAACATATCCAAAATTTGTATTGGGGTTCTGCTTTATTCTCTCAAAATAAATTTAAATAGTATTTTTGTGGACACACAGCATTTAATGGCAGTGAAGGCATATTCAAACATTATTTTATAAAATTCACAGTTAATGAAGCACTATTTAGTTTTTGCCGGATGAGCTCGCAGTGTTCCCCTGCAGTTGATAAACGGTACTGTGTGTATCAACTGTCGTAAAATCTGTCTACACTTGCTTTGTTTGACAAGCAAACTACACCAGCAAACATTCTGAAGCAGAACATACAATGTGCAATCTGATCAACCATGTCTTCAGACCGGTTAAGGGTGACTTAAAAATCAGTCCAACTCACATAGATGGCTAAGTCCACACTACAACTATAACAACAACGTTAATGGCATCGTTGTGGTCACTTTCAAAGCGGTTTTACGCATGTTAGAAAAACTAACTGCCAATCGAAATCAGTCGGAATTAGTTGGGCTTCACGTTCATTCAACATCGCAGAAGACATCGCAGAGAAAAAAGGGTTCTGACACAGTTGGAACGCACATCATCAATGTTTACACAGCGATATTGTTCATCAGTGTTGATGCTCAAATGGTTATGGTTATGGTTATCTTTATAGTTATCTTTCTCAGAGTGGACGGCTCTTAATAGCATTTTATGAGTGCACTTTGAAAGTCAGGAACGGAACCTTAAACAGAAGTTGGCATCACTTACATGCACAGCTGCTACTAATCCTGGCCCTAACCGGCATCAATTCATTTTTTGCTTTGCTAAGAAGTGAGTGGACATCGTTTACATGCACATCACTGTTCGAATAGCCAGTCCCTTTGCAGAATCTGACCACAAAGTCGTCATGCACAGAACCGATTAGCTCGTGCAATAAAACATGAGGGCGGCAAGGAGTTGACAGAAAATTCCTGAAATGACATGAGTACATGCCAACTCAGATTATTACCTTATTTTTCCAAAATAAAATATGACAAATCTTCTACCTTTAGTACTCTATATGGGACTGAAGTACACGTTGTGACAAGTCCGTCTGTGGCTGAGGGGGGTGCGTCCGGGTTCAATGACCGGGAAGGGCTCGCTCCTGCTCCGCCGGTTGGATCGTCCAAGTGGTGAGAGGAGAAGAATGCGAGGTGGGCAACCCAATCGATAAACATAAAGGAGACGGACTCAAACTTGGGGGAGGCTAGACAGTAACTTTTTTAACCCCTTTGCGCAGAAGCCAAATCTGGCTATTTAGGTGTTACCTGAGTTAAGGGTTTATAATTCAAGATTGCAGCTTTACAGGCAGAAAAACTTTGGCTCAATTGAGTCTAGACACTTGAAGCATTTAGACTCCCATCGTATTTCAGTTTAATTTTATTATTTTGGTGGAGAAAAGGGGCTGCAAACACAAAATTCAACTTTGAATTAGCAAAAAAAATAATACTGACAAATGAAAAACTGCTGGGGCTTAAAACTATACATTTCTGGGATCATAAACTTCTTGACCACAAGAACAATTCATCTTGAACATTACATTCTAGATTACCCGCTTGCTATGAGCTAAATTAGACAGCTATTCAGGTGTCTCCCCAAAGTCTGAGATCCATCAAAATGGTTCATTGTCAAATCATACATTAATCATATATTTAACAAAAATTAACTTTTGGGGCATGAAATTCAGCATGAGCTAATGATTTTCTGGTTGAGTTTAGCATGAATTTATCAATATCAGTGCAGTTGAACATCATTGGTCACCAGTAACCTGTCCAAACACAAAACATGCCTTTTCTCCATTATAAAGTAAACAATATTGTCCATTTTTCTTCGAAGTCCCCCAAGCATTAAATAAAGTGCTGATTAAACAGCTATAACATTCATGCTGCAATGAAAAGCTAACCGCTCTCACATCCGAGCTCATAACCTTACACCTTACAAGGGTAAAATCTCACTAACTCAGTAATAATTGAATTCTGAAATATACCTTATTTTAACAGAACAGAAATCTCACTTTCAGAAAAAAATCAAACGACATATGTTTCCATATTCAACAGAATGGTGTAATGAACGTACTGAGGGATCTACCGACGTGCGTGGGCTGAATGCATTTGGAGAAACGAAAACCTCGGCATTCAAGGTCTTTAAACGCGGTATAAATTCTACAGCAAAAAGCAATATTGAGCAAAATGCAAACAGGGTAGAAGTATAACCTGTTTTCTTCATTGATTTCCTTTCGTTCTGTTGAGCTCATGTTGCTTCCTTGTTGTTGCCCGAATTGGATCTGGGTCCTTTGGAAGCGCGAGTCTCCCTTTCTGGGAGTCCAAAAACTAGTCCAAAAGTAACAACGCCAGGTCGTCATCGGTCAGACATCCCTCATCCTCAAGTCTTTCAGCTCTCGCCAGTGGTTGAAAGCTGGTCCAATGTTGACCCTTGTCCAGGATCTTATTTCATCCCTTTCTCTTTTTCTCTTAAATGTCTCCTCTGACAACCCCTCTGCCTTCTTCGGTTTCCCTGCCGGTACAACCACTTCCGACTCTGCTTCATTCTACATTCACCTGCTGGTCTTGAGAGTCGTGGGGGAGGGCGATTTTATTACGTGTGCCGTAAAGCAGGAAGTAAGTTTTGTAGTTCTTGTTGGCCCTGGGTGCCCTGGGTTCCTACTCGAAACCCAAAGTTACATAGTGCCAGTGAAGGTGATGCAGGCGCGATCGAGCCATGACAAAGGTGTCATTCAACCTATTGTGAGTTGATTTATAGCCAGAATGATCTTGCAAATATATATTTGAGAGTGAAAAAAGCTACATAGTGCTGGATTAATGATAGAAAGCTCAACAAAGTGCTTTATTTCATACATATGTGATTTGACAGGGAATGACCCAGCAGGAAATTGAAAACAAGCAGAATGTGAGTAAAGTAAAATGTTGCGTATTAATGCGACTCTTATCGAGTGCATATGGGTCCAATAGGAGGCACTTGTGCCCTGTTGGGTTTATAGAACACCCATTTTACTGTGTATATTATTATTATTATTATTACTATTATTATTAGTAGTATTATTATTATTAACCCTTATTTAACCAGACAAATGCTGTAATGATATAAGATGCAGATATTTACATATCAAAGAGCCTGCTGCTTATTTTCAGGGAGGGAGCAGAGCTGATGTGTTGTCAGTTCTCAGCGTGTAATGAAGAGTTGTTCAGAGGGTTCTTTCTGCGATAATTTGGTCTAAGATTTTTGTTACTCTGCAATCTGGCGGTAATATATGGTAAATGAATGGAGAACGCAAGCAGGAGAACACTCAACGGGAGTAATATAATTCAGCCCTGCTCGCGGGGGAGATAGTCTACTGCTAAAAGAGTAAATCAAAGCCTTCACACAAAGAACGGGAGATAAAAAAAGGCTTTAATTAGACGTGCTTAGAATATTTCTAATGACTGCTGACATGTTGCTGCAACAAAAATAGCAGCTGCTTATTTATTTGTTTACTCGCATTTTCTTTGGTTGTTTGCGTGTTCGTACCTCGAGTATTTGGGCCATCTGTAGCTGAGTGTACTTAGCGGTAGCATTAAATGCTCTAATTCCTTCTAATGAAAGGCATTCTTTTTTTTCTCCTCAAATCCCCACAACGGCTTTGATTTACGTCTTTGTCTGCGACAAATTAAGCCAGTCTCGGCGTTCTTTATCACCTGGACTATGAGCTGCAGGGGACTGAAATGCCTTTTGTATTTACAGTGGCGCAATTACAGGTCGTTAGCAGCCATATCGAAGCGAAGGAGCACGCTCAGAGGGAAATGTTATTTGATGCTCGTATCGCACCCCCTGGAAAGCTTCCCGCCGACACGCCAATATTTACAGCCGTCAGGATCTCTGCCTCCCCGAAGCTTCGTTCCATTGCTGCTTACTGTACTGCGAGGCCCTGCTTAATTAATTTAATGCGCAATGAGCCAAGACTTCAAATGGAACTTATAGCTGTTCTTTGAAAAATCACCGCAAGCTTTCTTCTCATTAGTCAACGAGCGCACGCATATAATCTGGGACTGGAAATAAAATGGTGAATGCATTTGCGCGGACGTGCCAAGATCGCAGTGAGTCAGCTTTCACAAGCCCAATTCCTAAATGCATGGAACAGCGTGCCCAGTGCACTTATTCACGTTCCTGTCTTGATTTGTCACAAAGCACTGATGCCCGAGGCTTTTGAGGACGGGGCCTCCTGACCTTACTGTTGATGGTGCTGCGCTCGAATGCATCAGGCTAATGCATCGCACCAATGCAGTTTACCTCTGCATCAATACTGAAATATGAGCCACATGAAATTGTTGTCCTGTGGATCCAACTCTCCACAATCCCCACGGGTCTGTCCTGCCTGTAACTGACATCTCTGCAAATGTACTTTCTGATGGGACATTGCATATCTGTATTTAAATCCAAGTCTTATTATCGTCATTTCCCTGGAGCTTAGAAAGGAGCTAAGGAGCTGAGGAAAGGAGATGAGGAAAGGAAAGAAGATAATGGGAAAAAAGGAGATCAAGAAAGAAAACGAGGTAGGGGAAGGAAATGAGGCAAGGAATTGAGAGGAGATAAAGAAAGGAGGCAAGAAAAGGAAGGAAGGTAAATACAAATAAGTGACTTGAATGATAGCAGAGCTGCAGCTTTGGAGGTGTTACCTTCCCAGAGGTCCCTTCCCTGTGCGACCTCACTGTGTCCTGCGTAGGCCTGCTCTGTCCTGTGTCCTTGTGTTTTTATGTGTGCACTTTAATATCTGCGTCCTGTGTGAGGTTGCGCATTGACGTGTGCCTGTGTTGTGTTCTGAATAGTACTACAGAGAAGCTCTCAGCTCAGTTGCCCGGTACACAATGCCGTCCCCAGCTTCTCGTCACTGTGTGTGAGGACAAACCCGATGGAGCTTGACCTGGAGCCTCCCCAAATGGACCTGCGGCGTTTCCTGCGAAACCTCAGCTGTGAGCTGGACCGCTCAGCTCCCAGAGCGCATTAATGAGGTTCCTGTGGGTGGAATTTAAGAACATGGCATTTAAAAACACTTAAGAACAGGCAGGGCTTTGTCTCTGAGCAGAGTCTGAGTCATCTATGAGAGCATATTTGTCATCTATTAGTCATCTCTCATCTCTAAACTGAGCAGTCAATTACAGCTTTCCGAAAGATGAACTTTATAAGCGAGGGTCTCATTACTGAAAGACTCTCAAATAATTCTGGTCTTCTTCGGTGGTTACGGTCAATGGTCCAAATTTATCAATGCTACCAGGAGAGTAGACTTTGAGGAGCAAAAGTGCCAGTCGAGTGACTGTCCTAGCATCTCACACCTTTTCTCCACGTCAACAACCCCCCCACCCCACCCCACCCCGCCCAACAAAACCAAAGGGGCCCAACCAGGGGCCTGATTGACAAGCTGAGATGAAATTTTATTTAAAGAGCTTAGGACAAGCTCTGTCTTAATGTGATTAAATGCTACAAAGTACCAATCTTGAAGGATTAGTGACGGTTTTAATATCGTGTACTTTACACAATATTAAAAAAAAAAAATGCATTTTATCTGTTAAATTATCCACTTTAGGGAACGTCTCCTTTGCCTCAATAGAGAATATTTTTTTCTGACAAAATATTGACAAAATATGAAACAACAATGCACAATCACACGCATCAGCACACAGAATTAAATAGTAGTGTACATTTTAAACATTCGAACAGACACTAGAGGGGATTGTAAATCAAATAATGATTTTATATAAAGTGCAAGCTGTTATAGTCTTGATTGCTTTTGCATTTTCAGAGTACTGAATTGAATCAATGTATTGTTTGAATTCCATGCAGAAAACAAGAAAGGAAGGTTTTTTTTTTTTTTCCAGTGAACTTAGTCTAAGGAACATGAAATTTTGCCATAATGAGAATATGATTTATAATTTAAGATTATGTGTTTGTTCTTTGTACATTGCTTACAGACAACCCAATTAACACATTTTTCCATTGTAAAACAAACTCCTTATCAATCTTTTCCCAAATAAAATCACAAAGTTATTGCCAGAAAATTTTCACAACTGGGCAAAGCCAAAACAAGTGTACCACAGTCTCAGGACAATCACAAAAGAAGCTACAAATCACCTCAATGTCTTTTCAGAATTTTTTTTGTATATAGCTCTTAGCTGGGTAGAACCTCTGAGATTTAAAATGAGATTTCTTTTACTTTGTTTGTGATTAAGTAACTATTAGGGAGAAACCAGACCTTTTTCCATACCACGTCATTATCAAAGTGGCTCCAATATGCAATGACATATGGCAATGTTGTCTCCCTCTGAAATAGTGCTCTTAAATGTCTATTATTATTCATTGTGTGATTGAGAAAACAGAATTTACCTACTGCAGACTGACTTGGAGGTAACAATGAAAACTGTTGCATATTGATTCTTGGCTGAAATTTGTATAACGTACATAAACCAGTGGGTACTGCGCCAAAGACTTTGAAATAATCTCCAGGTGTTACAGGGATTTGATATTCAGCTAGAAGCTCCTCATATGTAAATAGAAGTCCATCCTTGTTAAACAGCTGATCAACAAGCACAATATTATTATGAAACCAATGTTCCAAAAAGCGAGATTTGCGTCTATACATTATGTCCTTATTATTACATATGAAGTAGTTGTGCGGAGAGAAGCTATGCTTGTAAATCGTAGTCCAAGATAAGAGAGCCTGTCGATGAAAGGCAGACGGTTTTACAGGGATTTTGTCACATGTTGTAGTTACACTGAAGAAGAACATTCAAGCCTCCGATTTTAGATAAAACATGGACAGGGATTGTACTCCAAATGGATGTGGATTTCTGAAGAATTGCTTTAACCGATTGATCTTGAATGTGTTGTTTAATGTGGCGAAATCCAAAAAATTAAGACCACCATTTTCAAAAGAATTCATAAGTACGCTTTTTCTCAAATAATGTATCCTATTTTCCATATGAAATTAAAGAGCATTTTGTCTATCTCTTTGATTAACTGATCATCAAGATGAAGGGCTAAAGCTGTATAGGTCAATCGGGAGAGCCCTTCAGCCTTAGTAATAAACACTCTGCCTCTTCTTGAAAGATCCCTTGAGAGCCATTGGTTTAATTTTTTTTTTTTAAATCTTATTATTGAAGTTTAGGGCCATTCTTTCTTTTGATCCTTCTTAACTAAAATCCTTAAGTAAATTGGAATATTATAAATGGATGATTTGGAGCATTCTGGACATAAGTTCACCCTTATTTAGGTACAGGAATAGACCAGACGCCTTTGAGAACTGCTTAATGATTTCAATAACTGTAGAAATTTCGTTTTCGTTTTGCAAAAATAATGTCATGTCATCTGCTAGCTGGGTTATGACTAATTCTTGTCCCATAAGAGAAATTACCTTTCACGTTGCTCAACTTAATATGAACTGCAAGGAGCTGAGCCACGGTCAGGAAGAGATAAAGGAGGCAGGGCATCCCTGTTTGATGCCTCTACTAATACTGAATCTAGGGGAAGTTCCTCTGATCAGTTATATAGAACTAGTACCATCCCTGTACAGGGTTTGCATAGCTGAAGAGAAATAGTTGCCATAACCAAACTTCTTTAAGGACTGTAAAATAAACTGATGTTCCACGGTATTGAAGGCCTTGTAAAAGTCTAAAAAAAGAATGAAACTATTATTGTTAATTAAATCAGAGTAATCTAGGATATCTAGGACAAGTCTGATATTATTTGTAATATGTCTTTTGGTCATAAAGCCTGACTGCATTTCCTTAATTAGAGAGTTCAAAACCATTTTTAGCCCTTTGGTCAGTATAAGTGCAAAGACCTTACAGTCATTATTTAGCAAACATATTGGACGCCAATTGTCAATTAAAAGCTTGTCTTTGTTAGGTTTGGGAATTAGAGTAGTCAGTCCTTGAGTCATGGTGGTTGGGAGATGTTCTTTTCCAATACTTCCTCCAAAGACCTCATATAGGAAAGGAGTCAGTTCATTAGAGAATGATTTCCAAAATTCTGAGACTAAACCATCAGTGCCTGGTGATCTATTGTTTTTTAGGCAAGGAATTGCATTTTCAACCTCAGCTAGTGTTATTGGTCTATCACAATTTTCCAATTCACCCTTTTTTTAAACGATTTTACTGTGAGTGAGTTTAGAAATGTATCAGCTGATGTCTGAGAAAAGTTAGAGCTGTATGAGGTTTTGTAAAAGTTACTACAAAAGTTTGAAATTGCAATGTGGTCTTCCGTTACATCCCCATTAATATTTAGTTTATTGCTATAGTTCATATTAGAATGGTGTTTTTCTAAATTAAAGAAATAGTGGGAATTTTGTTCCCCTTTTTCAAGCCATCTAGATCTTATGAAAGCTTTTTACTTGTTGACTAAATATGTTATCTCATTTGATTTGCATATCAACTAGTCCCGATCTTCCCTCCTCTGATAAAGTATTCGGATTCTTTTGAGATAAAGAAATTATTTTTTTGATTACCTTTTCCTCTTCTGCTTTCCTAGATTTAGCTTTTATACTATCATATGTAACATATGTTTATCCATCTCAAATCTACGAAGTTCCCAGTTATTTCCAAACTGTTTTTCTTTTCTGGCTCTGGACCAATAATAAGATATCAAAAACTTATTTTTCACCTCATCATTTAACAACAAAGAGCTATTCAGCTTCCAGTGAGCAGATCGAGTGGTATATGTTTTAACATCGGATAACTTTATCTTAATGCAAATGGCCTTATGATCGGTCAGAGGACTAGGGCATATGGTGACGTCAATGTCATTTTTGTTGTAATTCTCAGAAACAGGCCAGAATCCTATTCTTCAGTGACTCGATCCAGATCCATTGGACCATGTGAAAGATCTATCATCAGGATATTTGACTCTCCAGATATCTATTTGATTAAATCTATCCATAAAGGATTTCAGGTTAGTATCAGCCCTTATTGGATGGCCCGGAGGCCATTTGTCCAAGCGGTGATCAAAAATGCAGTTAAAGTCTCCTCAAAGTAGTAAAGTGGCATTGGAAATTTGTCTAGCCAACCTGTCACTATGTTCTCTATATACACGATAAGGTTAACATTCTGTTTTTGTGTGTGTGTGTGTGTGTGTGTGTGTGTGTGTGTGTGTGTGTGTGTGTGTGTTTTACCCATAAATATTGAATATTATAAAGATCAAATCATTATATTTAACTACTTGACAGATTAAGTGGCCAGTGGGATTACATTCTGTCGGCAAAATATCTCCATTAAACCTGTTCTTACAAGTAGCCACACCAGCAGTGCGCTCTGTACCATGTGAAAGCCAAATTGAGTTGCCCCATTGAGATCTCCAGAAATTATCACCTGGGATTGAATGAGTTTCTTGCAAGTAAAAAAAATCTGATTTAGCTCGTTTAGCAAAAAGAAATAAAGCTTTTTGTTGTATTATTACGTAACCCTCAAGTGTTAAGTGATACACAAGATAAAGATAACAAAATAAAAAAAAAAAAAACTGTAGAAAAATAACCGCAAAGGTTGTTGTTTGTGTAAACTTTGAACTATAAATATAGCTCTGAGATCAGCACTGAATTACCTTAAAACTAGGCATATTTGACTGATTTAATTTCCTTTCAGAAATGCACCATTTCTCCTTTGACATAAGTAAAAGTGTACTCAAAAAAATACTTTGTTGGGTGAACATAATAAAATTATGGAAAGTATTTCCACCCAATCATAATACGCTAATTTAGCAACAAATTCTTTTATTGAGTGACTTAAATGTAAATATACTGGTTCAACATAAGGTGTTGGTGTTACTATTACTCAATTACAAGGGGTACGTCCAACATAATAATAATTTGTTGGGTGAACATACAAAATTTATGGAAAGTATTTCCACCCAATTATAATACGCTCATTCAGCAAGAGACAGTTTTGTTGAGTGAAATTAATGTAAACATGCCAAGTAAACATAATGTGTCTGGGGCAGACTGAGGGAAGCGTGGCTGCCAGTATGCGCCTACAGCCAAGCATTCACACACAGCGGTGTTTCTATATTGCATGTTTTGTGGGTGGGGGAAACCAGAGTACCTGGAGGAAACCCACAGGGAGAAATGCAAACTCCACACTGAAAGGCCCCAGGCCAGATTCAAACCCACAACCTTCTTGCTGTGAAGCAGTAGTGCTAACCACTGTGCCACCATGCCACCCAAGTGTGGGTGACCCAATGTAATGGGGTAGGTTCAATTATATTTTAAAATGATACAACACAACTAATTAATTGTGCTGATCAGACAAGACTTATGTATGTTTGACAATCACAAATACTTTAGTTGACAGTCCTTTCAGTCATATGAAAATCAACAGTAATAATTCAATAAAATTCAATTCTGACATCAATATTTGTTTTAAAATTTAAACATTTGTTATCCTGGTTTATGACAGTTGATATCAAGTTAGGAAAAAACAAAACACCTCAAAGCAAACAGGATTTCTTTAGATTGAACTTTATTGCCCATGAAGAGGCAAACAGTGAAAAACATCTGGCTCTACAAAAAATTTAAATACAATAAAAATAAAAGTGCATTCTTGTGCATCCAATGGTAAATGATTTACCTTACCCCCTTCCCCAACTTGTCCGCCCACCCGTCTCTTTCGTGCGTTGCACTGCCTTCTTCTGCAACCTCTGGATATAGACTTTGTAAATGCACTCCCTGCTCGCACACTACTGCCACCTTCTGTTCTGGAGTTGAACACGCCATTTGATATCTTACCCAAAAAGCATTAGGTTCTGTCAGCATAACTGAATTTAGTAAATGTTAAGTTATTGCACATCATGCTAAAATAACATTACTTAATGATGTTCAACCAGAAAACATTACTATATATGGAAGAAGCAACATGTTACACTTAGATTAATTTAGTAGACACCCAATCTGGTTTTTTGGGGTGTGTACGTGCAGTTAAAGGTATGTTTAGCTAAGAAAGGAACAGAAAACAAGCAGAGTCCTCTTTGTTCATTATACATTCACCATACTTGTTTGTTTACCTTTCCTCAAAAGCATACTGACAGCAACCCAGTCACAAGCTCAAAACTATAATTAATCCTGAGGAGAAGAAATAGTTAGAACCGCAGTGATTCCTTCTCAGCGATGGAGTCACCCATGTGGATGAATCTCTGATCCATTTATGAAACCTCTTCCACCTATAAAAGGGGCAGAGTTCCCCTGCTCACATGCACTTCTTATCATTGGCCATAATGTCTGTCTGTTTTCACAGTTCTCCATTGTCAGATCTTCTGTGAAGCGCCGACCCTGGCTCGGAAGATACGCCAAGATTGTCCTTGGCTGCTCTCTATACCGCTTCCCTGTGTCGCCTGGAGATAAAATCTGAGGATAATGCCGCGAGGTCTCGGGTCGTTCTGGCGCAGTTTCCCTACCTGATGCACGGAGAGGAAATTACTCTTCATTCTCTACCTGTATGTTACAGTCCAAGCCACTTGGGTAGTCATGCTCACTAGCGCTAGCAAGGATACTAAAGTTTTTTCCTTTCTGGGTACCGCCGGGCCTTTTCTGAGCCATTTATTTGACATTTTTCGAGGTTTGTTTAACTGCACACGGCAATTTATTAATTGACCGTTTTAGCGAACTTTTCCAACAAAGCTTTCATTAGTTCAGTCAAATTTATGCTCGAATTTCAGTTGAGTGCCGAGAGCTCAACAGCCTAGAACAGGGGTAGGGAACCTTCTCCAGAAAGAGCCACTGTGGGTGCAGCTTTCATACCAACCAGGCTGCTACACACCTGACTCTACTAATCAAGGCCCTTAACAGACATTCCAGAGGTTGATTAGTAGAATCAGGTGTGAAACAGCCTGGTTGATATGAAAGCTGCACCAACAGTGGCTCTTTCTGGAGAAGGTTCCCTACCCCTGGCCTAGAACCTAGTACTCCACCATCTTGGCGGCTCCCTCTCAATCGAGAACATTTGCGCTGGGCCAGCTCAGCCACGTGACGTCATACATTGTACACGGATCATGTCCAGGTGATTAGCCGTAGTTTACGACTCTGGTCTGGATGGAGAATATCTTAAAGAATGGACCTACAAAAATCACCAAGAGAGAACGGAATACGATGTGTAGTGTGGGTATGCAGTGCAACGCATGCATATGGCTATGGAATGTTTATGTGGTCGAAAGATGCAGATATCGAGAATATGGACAAAACAAGAGCAACGTACTAATGCCAACTTTGCTGGCCCAGGCGAGCCCGAGTCACTGAAACTTACGGCTAACATTCGAGCATTCATGTTTTTACATATCATCATCATCATCATTATTATTATCCCCCGCTAACACGAAGTGTGAGTATTGTTGTGATTCTGATTCTGCCTTACCATGTTCCTGATCTAATTGCCATGTGTATATTTTGATTGATATTCATGCATTGTTTTAGTTTTGTTTTTCTATGTTTTACTTTTTACCATAGTTTTACTCCAGTCCATGTTTTTGTTTATACTATGCTTTGCACTTTGTCTCGCCTGTCTGGTCTTTCGTCTTGTCATTGTTCACAGCCCCAGGACTGCGTGCCGCTCCTTCGGGTGATTTAATGGTTTCTGGATTTCAACCTTCCTTCCAATCTCGTTTACTTCCTTCACCTTGCTTTTTCTATATTACTAACCCATACTAACAGTTTGTTGTTTTTGTTAAAGTACTAACCAAGACTAACTTTGTATATAATACTAACTTACTAACGAGCACTAGGGATTGTATAGCTGCACTTACTAATTGATTAACAAGGTCTCAGCACTCGCCCTGTTCTAGTCTCCGCCTTTTGTCTTTCCCTAATCTACTCTACTGCGTTTCAGTGGGTTCTCCACACCTGCTCCCGTTATTCTTTCTCTTAGTATCTAGGCACATTAGAACTCCTTGACTAGAGCTGTGTATTTATCTATAGGATTGTCCCGTGATCCCTGTCCGCGTTTTGATTTTGCCAATTTCATGTGATAAGAGGCATGTTCAGAATCGCGGGCGCCCGCGGATGCTCGCGAGCGTTCGATCCTGTACGCCTTTGCCCGCCTGGGCGCTTGCGAGCGTACGCAAACTATCGCTTGAGCTGCCTCGCCTAGCGATCCAAGATGGCGTCCAGCCTGAAAGGAAGATCGTGTCATCCAGAAATGGGCATGAAACAAAGGATCACTGTATCTTGGCACGGATTCCTCCACATAGTTTTCAATACGGTCCATTCCAAGGAGATTCTCGCCTCTTATCATAGCATCTTCTTCACAAATACATAATGCGTCCGCCACGGCAGCATCACAATATTCTGTGTCCATCAGTTCAAACAATTCAGTTATAATAGCCCAAATTACACAGTGGCTGCGCAGGCGCCTGCGGTTCTGAACACGGCTCTGGTTCTCCCTAATGTGTTGCTCCCTTGTAATCAGTCTGACTGCTTCCACCTGTGTTCTGTTATCATGTGATCTCCCAGAAGTGTATATGAGGTGTCTCTTCACAGCACTTCCTTGTCAGATCCTTCTCCCTTGTTTGCTTGTGCCATGTTCATTTTCGCCTAGTTCTCATTGTGATTATCTTACTGACTGGACCGTCCTTGATTATCGATTGTTGCCTTCTCCCTGTACTTCGCCGCCTTCTTGTTACCAAACCCTTTTTTGTACGACTCTGATTTTTGTGATTGGTGCCCTGGTTATGATTCTGGATTTCGCCCTTTGGTTTCTGATTTTGGATTGTGGACTCTGTACTGTTGCTTGCTATGTTAGGGGTTTCCCCCCCTTCAGAAATAAAGCCTGAAGGTTACTGGTTCTCGCCTGTGGTCCCTTTCGTAATCCTCACAGAAGTAGGTTTGACGTCCGTCCATCCGTGTGCGTGCGTGTGTGCTTCCGTCCGAGAGAAAGGGGACAACTTTTCTCAGAAACTATTACAGATAGGACAACCAAATTTGCTGTGTTGCTTCAGACCATAAAGGCCTTGATGGAGTTCGAAAATAAGAAGCACATGATTGGCGGGGGATGTTGTAGACCATGTCGACTTATTATTTGCGGAACCCAAATAGTTTCTCTGCACTGCTTGTTCAATAGCCAGCCAACTCGCTGTTCAGTGTGATCTAGCCAGCTAAGTAGTGAAATGATACTATCCACGGCGCTCTATTTCTGTGCACTGTGTGTTTGCTAGCTTACTACCCAATAACAGCAAGCTGCAAGATATGGTTTACACATGTTGTGATATTATTCACGGCTCTATAATTCTGAGCGCTGCGTGTTCGCTCGCTTACTAGCTAATAATAGCAAGCTGCGATTTAGGGCCAAGGACTGTATGAGACAGTCCTTGGGTACGGCTTACACCCATCGTTTCGAGAACTCATGAAACACAGTGCACAGAACTGAACAGAGCTGCGAACATTATCATTTCAATACCGGCTAGATCCGGCGTGAGTTCAACCACCACTAAGGCTATTCTTAACGTTATATTATATATGGTCTTGTTAGGTAAGGTAACCAAACGTCAGGTCAGTTGAACTCACTTAAGGTTGAAAAGTGAGTAGGCTGGTTTTCCAACACGCAGTGCACAGGAGCAATTGGAGAACCGGAAAAATAATCATTCTGTTACTTGGCTGGTACGTGTTTTACAGTTCGGGACAGGCGAAGACACTGACAATCAGCAGTCTTCATTGCTCGAGTACTCAGGCTGGAATCTGTATGGTTCTGAATCCCGTGTTAAGCTGCTTTCACACCGGACGCGAAACAGGCGAAACGTGTTAGCGTCTTTGCATTGACTTTGAATGTAATCCGTCATGCGAAAAAATTTGTTTCGCGTCCGGTGTGAAAGCAGCTTTATGTTGAGTTTCCTCATCTTCCATAAAAAAGTTCTCTTCTTCATCAAAATAGACGGATTCAAATGAAAATTCTGAGGAACTATCGGACTCTGACTCGGATACCATTGTTGTTGGACGCGCAATCGCCCACCATGTGCTGCTTAGGACGTGACCACACAGGGGACGGCTAGAGTGGCTTTTCTGTGTTGCTCAGAATGTTTGTTGCTGAGGGGGGCGGAATTGCGATTTTTGAAAAAAATTATTTTCTTTTATTTTTTAGGCATATGATGGGAATTCTTTTAATTTTACCCTTTTAGATTCATAAACTTGCTCAGTGCATGTCCTAAATAAATAACACATTTCACTATACTCTTCACAGGCAGCCCAGGCTAATAAACCCCACAAGAGCCAAACTTCTCCCCTCCTGCTCAGACCAGCTCAGGCTGTGAGTTTACACAACAAGCACAGTCCGTCCGTCATGGCTAACGTAGATCGACCTATAGCTTGGCAACATATTTGGTGGTAGTCTTTTGCGGGGCAGACGGTTGGCAGCTCAGAAGATGGGTGAGGCCAGGGTGCGATTTAGGGGTGCAGAAATGGTGAACTCAAGGTTTGAGGCCCAGAGCCCAGACTTCAAAACAGAGGACCTCGAAAGGTCTTTAGCAAAAAGGAGCATGAGATTTGGAGGCAATGAGAGGAGACAGTTATGTCACATCTTTTTGTTCTGTTACCTTTTAACCTCCAACAGGTGGTGTTGCGATCACTGGTGTGTTAATGTGTGTTTGTCAGCAGGATCACTCAAAAACTATTCAACAGGTTACCGCAGGATTTTGCAGTAAGTGGGACTGTATGAATGGAAAGAGGTGATTCAATTTTCCAGATCAATCCACAGATAGATCCAGATCCAGATTGCTGCTGGTTGTAAGCGCTGGTGGCTCAAAACCTGCTGGTGGAGGTATGCGCTCTCTGTGCGCCCCCCAGTCCGACATCTGTACCTCTTGTTTACTTCTCCTTTTTGTGATCTGTGTCCTTTTCTTAGATAATTGTCCTTGTGCTCTTGCTTTATCCTCCTCTGTTGTTTCACCCTCCATCTCTTTATTCTGCTTCTGTTCATACGTTTCATGACCTGCGCTTTTCTCTTGCATTCTCTCCTGCTTATACTGCCTTTCTTTATGTGGTTTTGTTCCTGTGCCCATAATTCCTCCTACTTCAGTTAACCTGTGTTCTCTGCCTCGCTCTTTTGTGTTTATTGGTTCATTGTCTCGTTTCTGTGCTGGTCCTTTGGCATCCCTCATGCCTTTCCCCTCACCTGCTCTTCGTTTGCTCGCTCGTCCATGTGTGTTTTAGTTCTTGTCTCTCTGTTCTTTTCTGACGGTTTGTCGGTTTATTTCTGTCCAGCATTGCATTCTGTTCTGTCCAACCTGCCTGCCTGCCGACCCACCCATTCCTGACCCATTCCTGTTTCCTAGTTATTTTATTTACTTATTTGTCCCTGCTTTTGTGCAAAAAAAAAATGTTGGTTTATTTTTTTAATTTCTGTCTGAGTTGATGTCTGTTCACATCCCTGGCAGTTATGCAATAATGTAGCTGTTTAAATGTTCCAATAGCACCTGCCGTATGTCATACTCAGCCGATTTTAAAAACTGCTTGTTTAGCCAGTATGCAGTGTTATGATTTGACATTGATTACCGTGAAAATATTTTGGTGATTAAATATTGGCACTGAGGATTAATTTTACCCTTCAGAGATTTGTGTTCCATCCGTGGCGGGGGGGACGCTTCACTTAAAGATGAATGAAAATGCTTCTGTGCGGCATATTTATCAGGTAAACTGTGCGAGGCCGATGCGGAGTCACCTTGATGTGGAGCATTTGTCTTGTTCTTATCTGTCAGCTATAAAATAGCCTGTGTTCCTCCCTAATCTCCACAGTGCAACAGTATCATCACTTGGTTTTTATATTTATATTATAATTTTTATTTTAAAATTGTTTAGTGCTTTTACATTGGTACTGCTTTAAAAAGAAATCATCATGACTGTATAATGTAGAGTGGACTGGTTTGGCGATCACTGCTCACAGTTGAACATTAGATTTGTCCCATAAAATCTCACCAAGCCCTCCGCCCACCCCAGAAGAGTAAAATCCAGTTCAAAATGTAAAACTCCGCTCCAGTATTTTGTTCTTACCGCCTCTATTTGCTTATCAGTGCTGTTCTTTTGGCAGAAGGTAGAACTGATTGGCTGAATCAGCAGGACCAGATTATGGGAGGGAGAGAGACGGACTGCACAGGACTCTAACTTTCACACCTCTGTCACTGCTTAAAAAATCCAACAGCATCGTTTCCTCGACAGATCCCACCCCTGATAAACCCTCCATGTTTTCATGTTTCACAGGATTAAGCAGCATGGAGGACCATATGACACTGTTGCCGGGAAACTGCTCCAGGGGTCGGGGGGGTATTGATCCAGTATATTTATTGGCTGCCCTCGGGCTGGGCCTCTCCGCGTGCGATTACGGCCGCATCAGCGTGCCTGCAGCTCGGACTGCCAAACCCCACCCATCCCCAGCTTGGGGATGCGACGCAGACATCCACACAAAGCCAAACGAGCACAGAGCGGTATCGACCCTCGTTAGCCTCTGACTGGCCAGTATTTACAGGCATCAGGACTCCAGTCTCCTCCCCCAGCAGTAATCCCCTCCCCTAATAATGCTGACTTCTCTGCAAGTCCCAGCGTAATTAATCTGATGTGCAATGAGCCCAGACTCTGAACAGAGTTCCTGTTTGTTTTTGTACATTTTTTTAATCACTGCAAACTTTCTTCTCACGAGTCATTTAGCGCACGTGTCCAATGTGAAGCTGAAAAATAATCAGTAAATATGTTTATGGAGAGATGCCGAGATCGCTGCGAGCCAGCTTTCAATTCTTAAATGCAGGAAACATTTGAAGACTCTTAAACGCATACAAAATGTATGGGTCACACTTTAGATGGTGTTTCTCATAAAGGCTTTATAGAGCATGGTTTTGTATAATGCCTTCATAAATGAGACATAATTCCTTCATAAATCATACGTAAGCAAATGTTTTTCAAGGGTGAAATAACACATCCTAATTCTGCATGTGATGCCAGATGTGATATACTAACTGACAATGTCACTTAACTAGTGGCTAAATGCTATAATGCGTGACATTCTCAGCTAAGTGACATTGCCACACACTTATGAAAACTACCGATCGCAAGTCAGAACCCCTCAAAAATGCATCAAAACTACCCAAAGATAAATTAAATTCACCTTTCCAGGAGTCAAAACTACCTGTAAACACATCAAAACTACGCAAAAACAAATCTAATATAATTTATCGCAAGTAAAAACCACCCAAATATGCATCAAAATTACCCAGATACCAATCAAAAAGTCAAAACTACCCGGACACATCAAAACTACCCAAATACAAATCTCATCTGCTCTAGCATGAGTCAACATGACACAAACACATAATCAAGTCTACCCAAAGACAACACATCAAATCTACCCTGACTCAAAACTAACCGGCTCCACATCTTAACAACCCAAAGACATGATTGATCTAACCTGAGTCAAAACTACCAGAAAACACATCAAAACGATCAAAACACAAATAAAATCTATCCTGAGTCAAACCAAACACGTCATTATGACCCAACAACAAATCAAATCTATCCTGAGTCAAAACTACCTAAACACACATCCAAACTCCCCAAAGACCTGTTAAAACAGCCGAAATAATAGCAAAACTGAGAGTGGAAAGCACTCAAATACACGTCAAACCCCAGCAAAACAGCACTAAAGCTATCCTAAGAGAGAGTGACAAGTAATTCCTGCCAGTCCAGTCAATTCTGGTTGGCAGCGGTGACCTCAAGCCCGTAATTTGACTTTTATTTTGTGTTTATTTACAATCCATCACTTTTAAACAATGCTGAAATTCGGTAATTGATTACTGACCTCAGTTGTCAGGCTGGTAACCTCCTGGTACATTGACCGTGACCAGATTGCTGCTCTCATGAAATATATCCAAATTCCATGGAAATACTTTCATAAGCAAACAATGCATGCATTGCCTAATAAATCACGATCTTGTGTCAATCATACTCTTGTTGGAAGCTGTGATTGAGCTTGACTTGACAAATACTCGGTCTGACATGCTTGGTTTCGGGAGGAAACCGGAGTACCCAAAGGAAACCGACTCAAATGCAGTCGCAACGTGTAAACTCCGCACAAAAAGGCCCCAGACCTGATTCAAACCCACAATCCTCTTGCTATGAACTGACAGTGATAACCACAGCACCACAATACCACACCTAATCCTAATAGTACGTAGCTGAAACAAATCATAAGTCATAAAATTAGCCTTATTAGCAGTGCTGACGAGGTGGAGCTGCTTTCAGTTCTTGCGCGAGTTTGTCCACCACCGCCATATCTGCCGCCGCCATACTTTGTTTCGCCTATAATTTTATTGCTATCTTCAACTTATTTCTGATACTTTAGTCACAGTTATTGAAGCCCTGGGGGAATGTTTTGGCATAATCACTGGTCACTTCAAAGGTCAAGGTCATGACAACTTGCCACGCCGCTCATAATACTTGTATATGTTTATACTTTTCATAATATCTCAAGATGAGAGAGGTGAGAGAGAGGTCAGCACTAATTATGACTGGCTTAATCTAAAAGAAGGAGCTATTTGCCAAATATGCCGGTCTACAATGTACATTTTGTGCTCAGCAATGCCAAGCAAAATGGAGTCATCACCGATATTAGTTTTTTTTTTTTTTATCTGCCAAATCTTTATGAAATGTTACTATTATTAGTGTATGAAAACCTTTTTTTTCATACACTAATAATAGTAACATAACTAATAATAGAAAAACGTCCTTATTCTGAACTTATTTTGGGTACCTTTCATTTTTTTGAGAAAAAATATGAATGAAATGTTGCCTTTTTTGGGGGGAAAATTGTCATTTTTTTCCATCATCAGTTATCTCTTACAAAGTTTTCCTCAAAAAAAAAACAAAAAAAAACATATATACTCAGCAACAAAAGTTTCTGTGACACCATTTATGTGTATATTATAAATGACACGCAAAGATCTCAATGCAATCAATATGTTTATTTAACAGGAGAAACACTGACTTTTCAGCCCCAACGTCACTCAAAACGAAAAATGTCATTTTCATGCGTCATGAAGCACTTGTCTGACGTCTAACCAATTGTGACCTTCACACTTCAATACTGGGTGTGACTTCCTCGTGCCATGATGCAAGCAACGCATCTCCGGCGCATGGACCGAATCAGATGTGCCAGAAATTGCTGTGGGATGTCATTCCAAATCTGACGTAGACGTTGTCGCAATTCCTGGAGTGTAGCTGGCGGGTTATCCAACCGCCGCAAACGTCGATCCATCTCGTCCCAAAGATGCTCGATTGGGGACATGTCTGGGGATCTGGCTGGCCATCGCAGGACATTGACATGTTGTTGCATCAGATACTGCTGTACAATCCTTGCAACGTGTGGTCTGGCGTTATCATGTTGCAGCGTTATTCCGGGACCATGTTGCATCAAAAACAGTACCACCAATGGCCGTAGCACTTCATCGCGATATCTTTGACCTGTCAGATTTCCATCAATAACAAGCAAATCTGTTCTGTTTCTAGCCGTGATCCCTCCCCAAATCATGACACTACCACCTCCAAAACGATCAAATTCCTGAACACAGTTGTTGGCATAACGTTCTCCACGTCGACGGTATACACGTAAACGACCATCACATCGGTTAAGCATGAATCTTGATTCATCAGTGAAGAGTACAAGATCCCACTGACGTTGGATCCACCGTCGATGTTGTTGTGCCCACTGTAGACGCAGTCGTCGGTGTTGTACTGTGAGTATTGGACGTCTTGCTGGCCGACGTGGGACAATGCCAAAATGACGGGGATGGCGACGGATTGTCTGTGCAGACAGTCGCCTCAAACCAGGTATCGTTCTTGCAGTTATGGTTGCAGGGTGGAATCGATTTCGGAGATGGGTTGTTCGAATCCAGTTGTCCTGTCTGGGAGTGGTTACTCGTGGACGGCCGCTGCGAGGACGGTCTCTGACATGTCTTGTCTGCTGATGACGCTGCCATAAGTTCCAAATGGTGTTTCGGTGGACATTCAGGCGATGAGCAACTTCCCTCTGCGAGGTTCCGGATTCAATCATCCCAATGGCCCTCCACCGATCATTTTCAGACAGTCTTGGCATTTAGAGGGTAGAGTTCCTGATCCGAAATGGCTGTGTTTTCGAAAAGTGATGCTTCCGTCGTTCATCAGGCACAATGTGAACATTCCAAAAATTCTCCTCTTTTATTGCCATCCACAAGCATGATTTACGCACATTTTCACGTGCAAAGTCATTTTCTCGCATTTTCATGATTTCCATTTCGATGTTGTGTTTACGTGTACTGTTTCAGTCTGATATCACCATGTATGACAATTTCATAATTGCGTTATGAAAAATAATTAACAATATTGGTGTCACAGAAACTTTTGTTGCTGAGTATATATATATATATATATATATATATATAGATATATATATAGATATGTACTCATCCAGATCTGAGCATATACCACTTATAACCACATATACCACACATAACACTTTCCTCTCCTTCCATTGGTCCATTAGTTATGAGGTTTTTACAGCAGATGCAGTGGTTACTTTTGCGTCTACAGACAAGAAAAACACAAAATGTCCAAAACATCATGTACGAGGTTTTCATCCAACACCTACACAATACTTTCAGCATCAACATTATTGCTTCACGTGATTCTGTTTTCTCACTACACATTCCACAGCATTAATCTAATTAAGACTTTAATTCAATGCTGGCCTTTAAAGGACAGCTCTTCTGTCAGCAATACAAAGGCTTTGGTTGAATGGACTTCACCCCAGATCCAGGGCCAATCAGTGAATGCCGTCGCAGCTTTGCCCTCCTCTATCACATTTCCGTACTTCTGAATATGCAATGTTTTCCATAATTGAGATTATTTTTCTGTGCCAAAATCATTGCATTGTATTGATGAAGTAGAGTTCAGCTTGTCTTAGTTGCTGACAGCCTTGCACACTGAATGACAAGTGTTTAGAGCTCTTTTGCCTGTTCTCCAGAAATCTGTATTCTTTTGAAGATGTGAATAAGAATTAGTGCACGCCTAACTCATTCCTGCATTGTTAGGGGATAAATGTGAAACATATTTCATATAATTATGCATGAACATTTTCAGTGGATGTTTTTTTTCTCTTATTTCAGTTATACAGTTACAGTTCAGTCCTGCTGACTTATTGGACCCTCGAGCTCATTTCACCCTGAACAATGAGCTGGACGAAACGCCACCATTTTCCTGTGTAACCAGCTGGAACCAGACAAAACGTGACTGTGTGGTGTTTATAACCATCACTGTGTTCCCTATCACTGTCTCTCTCAAACACACACACACACACACACACGCACGTGCACGCGCACACACACACACACACACACACACACAGAAACGCACGTGCATGCACACACACACACACACACACACACAAACAAATGCAAACATGCACACACACACACTCACAGACACACACACACACGTTGTAAAATGTGCAATGATACACAGCTTTGTGCTGTGATTCATAAAGAGAAAGGATTCTCATACATGCCTGAATACATTTTTGTTTCAGGATATAAAAAGCATATGTACGAAAAACACACATTCTTTGTCACATTTTTGTTTACAAATCACAGTAAATAGAAAGGTATTAACATGTATACATGAGGACACCAGCACCCCCACCTGGTCATTCAGTGCAGGTTGATGCCGCCGCAAGTGTCTGGCTAATTAAGGAACAATGACATACTGGGTCGCACTTCTAAATATAGGCCCTGGTTCACAGCTGCCAGGGCAGGTGCGGAGACGTGACGCCATTCCAGAGCACGCGCATCCGTACAGAGATATCCGAGAGCAGCGTGCACACACACACACACACACACACACACATTGCCATAATACTGATTGCTCTTCAATTGTGGTTCTCAAACACTGGTGCTCAAATTGGCACCTGCATTAGGCAAAAAGGCCACCGTTCCTCAGTATTTAAAGTCAGTCACAAAAAAAATGCACACCCCTCTTGTGAACATGATGTGTGGCGCTTCCCGAGGTTTTGACCCTTTGAACCCTGAATTACGTTAAGGGGTCGCGACCCCCTACCTATGCCAAAACACAGCTTACTGTGATGGGGAAACCACGTGATTGTAAACACGGTCACATAACAACGAAAAATTCCTGTGACCCAAGTCACATGTTTGGAGGCCGGTTTTCTGGGATTTCAGGTTATTGTTCATTGTCTATGCATCCACTGTACCAGCCTGTGGGGTTCAAAGGGTTCAGAATTGCCGACCCGGCGGATTTGAAAAACCTGCAGGAGTCGCCAGGGTGGCGGCTCTACAGCTGAGTGCATTTACGATCTGCGAAAATCTATGGCTGCATCTCACTGGCTGCCTGACGCCCTTTTGGGGCCAGCGATCGACAACAGAGGGCAGGGAATCTCTTCTGCGCCAGACGCGTAGCCAGCCGTGACCTAACGTGACACGCTTGAAGGTGCTGGCAGGTTATAGCGCAGCCTGCGTGCTAATGTCTGGAAAAAATGCACCTGCCATGATTTACCTGGCAACGCGAGCTCAGACAGTCCCGCAGCGGCGCGATCACACACCAGCTGAGCCGAGCGAAGACACAGAGGATACAGGCTTCAGGCTCAGGCCCCATTACAGCCAATGAACCCGGGCAGAGTCAGTGCCCCTCTCTTACAGCTGCACAAATTCAGGAGGCCAGCTAGCTGCAGGGAGCGTCATTTCCATCTACACGACTGACTGACTGACTGACTGACTATCTGACTGACTGGCTGGCTGATTGACTGACTGACTGACTGACTGACTGTCTGTGCTATCTTGATATGGCCCGCAGGAGGATGGCCCCCTGTCTTCACTTCCTCTTCGGCTCCTCCCAAAGGCTTCGACTTATCTCGTCACCGGGGAGTTTTTCTGAGCCGCGACCGCCCCAGGCTCACTCTCGTGGGAGGCTCGACCGCGTCTCTCGCAAAGCACATTTGTAACAATGCACTGCAAGACGTGCTACAAAAATAATGTTGATTTGATTTGATTTGATTTGATTTAGCGGGATTCTTTGCCGCTTGACGCGTGAGAAATGCTTCCACGCGTCCGTATGCGTCCCGAGCGCAGCCTTCACCTGGAGTCATCAGTCCTCAGAAATTATTTCACGCTTTTAAGAAAAGATCAAGAATCAATTCCCCCGCTCCGCGCTCACTTGAAATTTTGGCTGCGTTTGAAATGAGCCCTGCCAGCCGTGACTGAGCCAGCCGCTGGAGCCGAGATGTGGGAGGCTTAGAGGAAGCGAACGCAGTATCCTGCAGCCGCGATCGCTCGCTGCTTATGGGAACCCGAGGCTGCGGCTCTCTGTGGTGCTGGAACAGGAGCTTGTCGTGGGAGAGGAGTGTTTATCGATGATTAGTGCTGTAAATTGAGTTGTGTGGAGAGAGAGAGGTATTATGAGACAATGCGACCTTTTAAAAACCGCTGGAAATAGAGATGTGTCGTTGGCAGGGCAACCTTTGTCAGCGAAGCCTTGGGGAGCTTGGTGTGATACTATAGGCTCTTTTTTCATTACAGGGAGGGGCTTTCGTGGTGCTTACCCATGATGCTTAGCACAAACGCAGACAGACATCAGTGCCTTTAGTTCAGGAAAGGAAACAGTTGAGGAAGCGTCTCTGATCCATTCTACTGCTGAGAAGCAACAACTGCCTCCTATCGTCTAACAAACAAACTCTGCACCGCTTAAAGTACCATTAAAATCTGCCTAATGCAATTAGCACATTAAGAAATGCCACCTGGCAATTATGGTCTCTCATTTTCACTCCTGTGTTCCTTCATTAAAAGGCTGAGTTATTTATTTTATGGAGACACAATGCTGTTACATGGCCTTCCTGCAGCATTATTTGTGTAGGGTGTTTGGCGGTGGGCTGGTTGGACATGCGTGGAGAGTGACAGGATGGCTCTCGCAGGCAGAGCTGCTGGGTTATGGTGGGTCGGGTAGCAGAGGAGCCGCAGTTCAGTCCTCTGCTGGAGCTCGTCTCTGTTGCTCTGCTGCCCGGTTTCTGCAGCACACAACGGCAGCCTTCCACTTCAGCTATGAGCGGCAATCTATCTTTCTGCCAACAGGGGGCAGGAGATGGAGGTCCATTGAATTCCCAGTCAGGGTAATTGGGGCGTACTGTGTGTGTTTGTGTGTGTGTTTGAACCCGGGCTGTCCGTATTCAATGACAGAGCTGCTGGTCCCCAGAAAGTTAACTGGCCTAATTGCTCATTACTCTGGTTGGCTACTCTACTTTCCTCCCTTTTTATTGGTTCTGGACAGGGATGGTTTTTCTTCTGTGGTTCATTTTCCTCAAGTGGTTAGGTTTAGAGCACGTCTCAGTTATGCAATAAACCCTCCGCAGCAGAGAAAACTTGTCCAGTTGTCCAGATTTTAAAATGATTTTTCAGGCGCTGAAATATTGCGGGAAGCATCGAGGAGTCTTAACATTCAGAATTATAATTTCAGGTCAGCCGCTGCAGCAACTGAAGATGAATTTTACCTCTGCAAGGTCACTCTAATGTGCCCTGCCTCCATTACTTTCATAACAGAACCG
Source organism: Gymnothorax reevesii (assembly GCA_029721435.1). Lineage (NCBI taxonomy): Eukaryota > Metazoa > Chordata > Actinopteri > Anguilliformes > Muraenidae > Gymnothorax > Gymnothorax reevesii. Next base: position 7,264,467 of record CM056574.1, on the reverse strand, counting down.
TAACCAGCAGCTGTCGCCATTAAATTCTGGAAACGTTCCCTGGCATTCCTAAAAAACACACTCGCTTGCTAGTGCTGTTCCGAAGAGGAACAAAAGGCTACGAAGTGCGAACCTTAGCTGCACCTGCAGTAGCAAACACAGGAGATGATTTAATTGGTAAAAATTAGGTAGGTTTTGTTCCATCGCTAGGATTTGCTTCCTCTAGCTAGCATTTACAAAATCACGCGTCCGACATGGACGTAAGGCAGAGCTGTAAACTCCAGGCACTGATTGTGAACGTCCCCCCGGTATTTGGTCACAGCTACATAAACTTGCTCGTTGGTGCGATTCTCCTGCCAGATGGTAGGAGTCCTCTGTGAAATCAGCTGCTAGAATTCATGGGTGGATGAAGATTATGGAGGGATTTTAAATATCTGACCCCTCAATTTCCCATCTTTGAAGTGACGTGTTGAAAAAAAATTGAGCTCACTTCTCTCCTGTTTCTGCAATACATAGAAAAGCAACACCCTTAACCCCAGAAAAACGATGGAGCCGTATATTGGTTTGTCTAATACAGCTGCTGTATTCATACCTGCAGGACTTTGCATCTATTTTAAATTTGAGTGGACATCCTGGTGTTTGCAATGGACCCAAATATGTCCTGCTAAATTTCAGGGAAATGTTTGTAAAATGATGCACAAGATCTAGATTTTTTTTTTCATTTGATGTACTGATAAAAACATGGCTTCCTGGGTTTGAATATTTCTCTCAATAGAAGTGTGATGTAGCTTCAGAGAAGCACTACAGCCAGCAGGTACAGAATATCTAAGTGACATTTTCTTTCAATACATAAATTTATACCCACTTAAAGAAGAATTCAAGTCAAATGCAGAGTTTCAGGGGGTTAAAATGGGGAGGGGGGAACATCACCCTCTGTTATTTATTATCAGATTTTTTCTTTTTTTATATATCTAAAGCAATTTACAGATACAATTAGACTAAGCAAGGGCTAATCTGCTCTGGAAAAAACCATGCCTAAGGACCCAACTGTTGGACCCAACTGACTGTGCCTTAACTAAAGCTTACATTATCACTCCATTCAGGGTCAGTCTGAGTCCCATGAGGCACTGGGCTCAGGGCAGCCCCTTTAGACAGCTGACTGATGTCTGACACACAGCAAAAATGGCTTTTGGTTCAATCTATTTGATGATGTCAACACGGACAGAATTAGGTTTCTGCTCTCTGATTGGCCGGATTTAGAAAAAGCCATGATTTCTCCGGGTAATGTTGCATTGTCTTGGTCCAAACCACACGGGGGGTAGAACCAGTTCTGGCAGCACCGTGGCAGTTCTCTTTTGACTCTCGTACTAACACTGATGCACTAATGTATGGTATGTTTGTTTGGTGCTAATTCTCAGAGTATATGGACTGTAGTGTTTACACTTAATCTTATTTTGTGCTACAGGGTTTGTAGCATTATCAAAAATCTTTTAGCAGAGCAGGGTCTGTAGCATCACTGCTAACGCCGCTGAAGCAGAATTGGTGCAGTATTATCAGTGGTAACTTTGCTGTGGCAGTATACACACTGTTAGCATTACATTACATTACATTACAAGTTCTTAGCAGACGCTCTTATCCAGAGCGGCGTACAAAAGTGCACAAGAACAGAACAAAAGTGCAGACCTCCTAGGAGACAAGTACAAGTGCTAACAGTCAGTGACAGAACACGATCAACTGTTACAGTGAAACAAAGGGGCAGAGTCAAATGTAAGAAAAGGGCAATAAAATAAAATGAGTGCAATAAAAGGACAACAGGTCAAGTGTAACAAAGAGGCAGGAAAATCAAGTAAACTGACAAAATAGGGTGCAGAAAAAATGAAGGGAAAGTAAATCAAGCTGTAATAATCAGGAAGTAAGGTAAACAGAATTAAGTGAAACAAATCAAGGGATGTAGGGACAGGATTCAGGGCAGTGGAGCAGGGGAAGGGTGGAGCCTGAAGAGGTGGGTTTTCAGGCGGCGCTTGAAGATGCTCAAGGATTCTGCCGTTCTGACCTCGATAGGTAGATCATTCCACCAACGAGGTGCCAGGACAGACAGCAGACTAGAGCGGGAAGGGGAGGAGCGGAGAGGGGGAGGAGCCAGGCGACCAGAAGTAGCAGAGCAGAGTGCTCTGGCAGGGGTGTGAGGTCTGAGTAAGGAGTGTAAGGTCATTAACTCCACTCTAGCAGTAGGTTGTATGATTTGTAGCATTAATGCTATGTCTCCTGTTGCGCTAACTCTAATGTGCCTGTGAGTGATTTGACAGGGTCATGAATAGGCGATAGTTTAAGCTCCAGCGTGACGTGGTGCAATCCCATTTCATGGTTTTTTTTCCTAAGAGTATCAGGACCAAAATCAATCTGACACATCTGCAGTTTGGTAAATTAGCACAATGATGCAAATCTGGTCGCCATTGTGTGGCAGACAATGCGGGCAATCAGACAATCCTGGGTGTCTAATAATCACATTAGCTTCATAAATTACTGAAAGCGTGCAATTATATGGCTTTAAATGCCTCTGAGTGCTTATATTCAAAGCTCTAAATGCAGCTTCTGAAGCTAGCCAATGGTGCAAAAGGTTGAGAAATGGAACATATTTATACAGACAAGCTTTAGCGCATTGTTAATGGGTGATAAAATCCTGAAAGCAGTGTGAATGCTTCAAAATGAAAAAAAAAACACCTTAGATTAATCATTTATTAGTTTTTTATGAATTATTCATTGCTTTTGGTTGCAATAATTCGCAGGTTCTCCGAGGCCTTCTATATTGGTGTATTGATTTTTCACAGGGAGTGATATTAAGCTGGTAACACTGAAGGGGGTGTTCGGGACTAACGTGTATAAATTCTTGATACTCTGAAATGAAAAGATACAATATTAATATAGCCGTGAACCCAGTATCCGGAATTTATTAAATGCTAAATTTTAAACCAAAAAAAAAGAGCATTTATAAGCCCCCCTGTGCATCATTCCATTATTAAATATTTGTGTCTTGCTTATTTTGAAACTGTGTCGCCCAGATCTTGTAACCCCTGCACTGATCTGGTTATTTCTTGAATGTGACTTATTTGGATCCAGTGGTCCTCTATAGTTTTCCCAGTCTTTTTACCCTGCACTCTTCTTCTACTGCCACGTCGTTTGAGGACTGAGACAAGCTCAACATCCGTTTCAGCAGTAAGACCTCTCCATTCAAGGGGAATTGTGGGTAGTTGAAGTCAATATAACACTCATTCATCCATTATGGGTACGGTCAGCTGTGCCTGTGCCCTGCTATAGACAGAGACTTCAGGACCTTGGACAGCGACTGTGAACAGACCCCGTCCCAAACTGCCCGCTATGGACAGAGACGGCTTCAGGACCATGGACAGTGACTGTCAATGGGCCCTGTTACACAGTGAGCATTTACTTTTTATTTTTCAAATCAATACAAGGTACTCACTGGGGTTCATAACAAGTTTCACTGTTAGCCTGGGCGCTAACCCTCCTTTTGTTCTCTGTGGCTGGATCCCTGGACCAGTATTGACTGCATGTTCTCTTTCTACTGTTTATTCCCGGTCTCTTTAGTCTCATAAACCTCAGGCTTGAGATCGGAGTGGTTATAAAGGCTCGGGCCTCGGTGTGTTTAACCTCTTCTCTCTGACCTGCTGCTGAAGGAACCGGCACTGCAGTACAAACTTCTGATGTGTCCTGGAGGGATGAATTTCATTTATTTTATTATTTTCCAGCACCGATCCCCGGCTTATTTCTTTTTTATTATATTTTTCTCTTATTTTCTTGCATGCGCATTACTAAAGTAGCCCAAGGCAATTTCCGGCATCCATTTCGGATCTATATTCCTCCGGCGCCACCTGAAATTGCATCGCAATTCTTCGCGTCTGAGAAGATAATCTTTTGTTTTCGCCGGTCTTTTTCTTTTTTAAAGTACAGCGATGTGTGGAAATATCTGTACTTCCGAATACATTTTTCTGCTCACTGAAGCGTCTCGCCTGTGTGTGTACACAGTGTGAAAATGACGTTGAGATTCACTGCCTGCGGAAATGTTCTTCAGCATTTCTGGCTGCCATGGGACTGTTCTTCTTCTTCAGATTTGCACTTTAGGGGGAGATGGCGCATGCTGGAGAATGGAAAAGAAAGTTAGGAGCAGTTCTGCATGGATTATAAGTTAAACGCACCTTTGGGCTTTTAAATGTGTCTCGCGTCCAGGGAAGAGATTTGACCGATCCTTCATAAAATCTTCACTGCAGTATATACCTCTCGATTTGCACCAGTAGTTTAATCCCCAAAGGCGGTTGGACATTTATCTGTCACACCCACATGCTTGTCACTTCTGTGATTCACATTTTGTATCCAGTGGAGGCAAATTTACTTATTTTGACATCCTTCTTTCCTTCCCTTGCCTCCTCTGGTCTCCTATCCTTGCTGTTTGCTCCTTTTGATTTTGCTCCCAGTCATGTCAGATGAGAAAGGAAATGATCGATCATCTTTAGCATCTCATATTGGAAAAATTAAAAAAAAAATCAAGCGGGCACTCTCAGGCGTCCTTCTGGAAAATATCTTTGAAAATCCACTAACTTCAATATTCTGACTTTTTTTAATAAATTGGAGACTTTTTGGAAAACGTTGATTGATTTGCAGGTCAGGTTAATGCAAAGGACAGAGAGATAGTTGAAGGAAGTTAAAAGATGTAAAATTTGAGTGAGTCTAAGGCCTGATCTGGGGCCGGAGACACAGGGGTTGGCTGGGGTAATGGGTTTGAATATGATGGCTGCTGTCATTTCTGAAGGTAAAGGGATGTATATAAGCTGATTCCTCTCTGTTCTGTATCGTTATCGAACTGTTTCTGTTCATCTCATCTCTGTCATCTCTGTACTCGCTTACTTCTGTCTGCTCATGTATGAAAAAGCAGGTTTTTCCACTTTTTTTTCACCTCTTCAGTTAAATCTCTGAAATGAAATGCACTGCATGGAATGTCAATGTCTGTGATGCGGCTCAACATAAGCCCGACTTTTCCCGAAAACATTGTAATTTTAGGGTCCTTTCTGTGAACTGATATTTTTATCACTATCCTTGAGTAAAACCACGGCGCTCCTTAATGCTTTCTGCAACAGCTCTCCAAGGCTTAACCTCGATAAGACACTGCATTTATTTCCTGGTAATATTGGTTTGAAAGGTATTAAACTAACTCCAAAATGGGAAGTAGAATCCTATTCGTTGGCAGGTAGGTACTTAAGTCCCATTAATGCTGCAAATCACACCAGTAAAAATCTCCAGCCAAAGAGCATTTTAGCATCAACTCCAATATGTAAGTATCCGCACTTCAGAATAACTGGCTCACTGCCTGAAAGTTTGGCCACTGTTGGTGTTAGAGCCAAAATGGTGTTGAGACAGCCTGAAGGTAGAGCCACAGTCTAATTGAGCCAAAATGGCGTGCATGGCAGGTGCTCTTGTTGAAGTCGGGGTCTCACCCCTTTACCGTGGTGCAGTGTGCAAAACAGAAATGAACTCGAATGCCACAAAAGCCTGGGATTGCCAGTCGGCTGGCAGAAATGAGTAAAACATCTGAACGCGATTTATGTTCCGATGCCAATAAACTTCAGTTTTTGAGCTTAAATTTCTTTTCAGCAAGCCTGTAGAACGCCACTTGGTGCTTTTTGATAGATGATTATCAGGACCAATCACAGTGCAGTCCAACTGCCCTCTGTCCATTAGCACCAATCACAGCCCTGCCTAGTGCTCGTTTCTCTAATACGGCCAATCACAGCCCTGTCTGACACTCCTCTGTCTGTAAGTGGCAATCATAGCCAAGCCTGACACTCCTCTCTCCATTTGGGCAAATCACAGCCAAGTCTGATAGTTCTCCGTCCATTTGTACCAATCAAAGCACAATGTCACCATGAGAGCAGACCAAGGCAGTGTCCTTGTTGAAGGAAAGTTGCCAGGGAAATGCATGTTAATGTTCATTTATTCAGTAACCAAAGCTTTCTGAGGTCTGTATAACCACATTACAGAGAGTCTTTTATATACAGCCTGAAATCACTGTTCCTCAATTCTGGGTTCATTAGACTGGAGAGATAGAGGCTGAGAGAGAGAGAGAGAGAGAGAGAGAGAGAGAGAGAGAGAGAGAGAGATATTCCAATAGCGTTATCTGATCTTTCATAGTTTAGTTGCGCAACGCACTCTCATTATGAGAAATTTCTGGAACTGCTGATGTTGCCAGTCTTCCTACGGTTTATGCTTTGTTCGCGTGGATCACGGATGACTGTGGATATGGCGACTCAGACATCATTATAATAGATGAGAGAAAAAGAGTGAAATCTGATTGGTGCGGCTAAAAAGAGGCATATATACATAAGTTATAATAAAAGTGGGGCCAGTTCCATTAGAACAAATGAATTGTACATTGATTTTATGTCTGAATCTACTGCTAATGGCGCCGGTTTTAGAAATAACCCGCGTGAGGTCCGCTTGTTTTCCTCTTTTTCCCTCACAGTCATTACGAGTCTCGCGAACCCGCTGCTTACAAATGAAAGGGCCGGTCTGCAGTGGCTCAGTAATTACCTGTAGGAGGCCGCGATGCGTAGATGGTTGATTGATCAGATACAAGCAGTGCGCGAATTGCGCTGTAGCGCTGCACTCACCGCCGTCTTTTATAAGAAACACGCTCTCTGAAGTCAATGTTCTGAACCCGATTGCCGTGACAGCGGCTTTAAGGGGAGCGAAAAAAAAAGCTTTTGACTTGACAAACAAGATAATTGGAGTGAGTTGTATTTTTATTTATTTTATAATTTGGTAAAAGAACATTAGAATTTTTTTCTAAGTCTAGATTTAAACTTCCGTTGCAGGGAAATTTTGATCGTTACACATGTAATTCTTTTCACAAGTGCTGTGCACTTTTGACTGCAATCATTGGTATGGACTCCTTTGGTATCTAGAATTTCTATGGACCGATTCAAAGCTTTGATTAGCCACGGAGCAGCTTAACACCATATACCTCTCCCCTTGTGTGTTTATGGTTGGTTAAAGTTTCTCTGAATGGTTGTACAGTACATGACACCACAAAATCTTTACACCCTCCAAACGAACTCCTGTTCAGTTCGACCAACAGAAGCTGCTTAGCTTGCGAACCACTCAGAGGACAGTTTATTTTCCTGCAGTTAAATATTTATCGGTTGCCTCTTACCTCAAAGCGACACTTCAGGAGGGGGGGTTGTACAGGTGGAGGTTTGAAAGAGGGAGGAGTGTTTGAGCCTTTGAGGTGGAGGGACAGCTGTGTCTTTGACACTGCAGTTCAGTCTGAGCTTTGACTCTCCACCACAAAGACAAGATGCATATCTCAGCAAACATGACCCATCTGCGCACTATCAGTCAGCCATCTTGTTTATCTGTGACCAGACTCTTCACCTCGCTAATCCGGAGAGCCAACAAGATAAGTTTACGAATTACTGACTTCACTCCGCAGATGGCACTTTTTTCACAGAGTTTCACAGGGCCTGTGTAACAAGTTGTTTCACAACTTAAAACTAACTTTCAGACCTGACCTGACATAAATTTTTCCAGACCTGTGACAGTTCAATCAAAGAATTGATTCACAAGCTTGAGAGAAAACTATTGCGTAATTATCAGTCATCAGATTCTGTCCAAATAAAAACAGAAAATCAAAAGTGTAAAGTCTCAACAATTGTTTCAAAAGTAGCCGTATATAGAGGGTGTTGAATATTGAGTTTCTGCTACAGCATAAATCACTTGCCGTGGCCTTAAGATAACATAAGAAAAACTACAATCACAGGCCTAAAATGGGCCAGTGAGCTTTAATTAGCCAAAAGTATGCAGGTAGTCGACTACGTTCTGCTGTGAGTGGCTGGATTTCATGAAGACACACCCACTGTTCTGGGGGGAAGCTGTTTGGAGTCTTTTGTTCAAGTGTTGCCATGACAACTCCCGCCAAGCTCAAACATGACGTGCTTTTTTTTTTTCCTCCAGTGATTTAGCAGTCGATTATTCCTCAGTTCACAGGGGTCACGGTCGATGGCGAAATGGCAATCCCAGGACAGTACAGCGTGAAAAATAGCAGGACAGCCCAATACAAAACAAACAATACGTTGCTATGGTAATGCAACTCTCATACAGTCCATTTTCAACATGAGCAGGGAACAAATGAGTGCACTTGGAACAGCTCGATTGGGGAAAAAATAATTTCCTTTTGGGCATATCTGTGCCGTGTCCTTGTGTCGTGTTGTGTTACGTCCGGCGTTGAGTTACGTTGAATATTACAGTACTGAGTGAAATAATTATATAACATCAAAGGGTGTTTGGTGCTGTGCTGAGAATATGAATCTGCGCTTCTCTTAGTTTCTGAATTTAGCCACTATATGGCTTGAGATTTTAACTCGCAGCTGGAGAGGTTTCCTGTTGCGGGACTCTTGACCTTAAAGCCACTCAAGAGCCTGTACCCCTCTCAGCCTGAGATGCAGCTGTACTCCTTCAAACTTCTTGGAGAATATCTATATAAAAGACAAATTCATCCCAGACAAACCCTGGTTAATCTATCTATTTCTTGTATAATTTACAGCACTTTTGGGTAAGGCCATATCCTGTCATTCTTCATAAACTTATCAAAGCAATTCAGGGATCACACAGCATTCACCCCCACACTCCTGCCCATTGGTAGTTTAGACTATCAGTCAACAGCATGCATGTCTTTGGACCATGGGAGGAACCAGGATTACCGGCAGGAAACCTATTTTAACACCAGGAGAACATGCAAACTTCACACAGAAAGGCCCCAAGCAATTTCCAGCAGCATCATCTGTGCCCCATGCCATCTTTCTTGGTCAAAATGGTATGCAGCTTGTGGAACTAGTAGTTCTGACCGACAACTCCAGATACGCCCACATTGCCATGGTAACTCTTATGCATATCAAGCACTGCTCCGCCCCTCTGGGGGATGGGCCATATGAGCAGCTCACCTGCTCCCCCCCCAAAAAAATGGCGCCTGCCTGCTGCTGTACTGCATCACTCTCCACTGCTGCTAGTTACCATCCCACCTCCAGCCCAGCATTCACCTGTGGGCTGTGAATCTCCCCCGGGGGGAGGAGTTATATCCTGACATCCCCTGCTCTTTACTGCTCACGCTCAGTAGACCCCAGGGTGTGTCAGGGTCACAGTGTAGATGCCAAATGATTGTTGTGTCTGTTTGACACTGCTGCAATGAAGGGTTAATACATCGACTCGTCAGCCTATGTCTGAGCACTTCTGCACTGACGCGGCCGCTTACATCTAAACATGCGGAAATTAATCACTTGGAGATGAGCACTGCTGTCAACATCAGGCAATTCGCACAGCAAACTGCATCCAGTGCGCATTGTGAGTGCTGGACCGTCGAAGATAAATTGGAAATCAGTCGGAAAAATCGGGTCACCCATTGGATTATTAGTCACGAGATAACAATAACTGAGTAAATGTATCTTCTTGCTGTTCCCTCCTGAAAATCCTGCTATTGTTAGATTTTGAGGAATGGGAAAAAATTCTCGCATGCACAAACAAGCACACGTGCACCTAAATACATACACGCACCTTGTCTGTCCACATACACACATGCACAACTTGCCTTCCAGTCTCTCCAAACAGAAGACACACACACTCACTTACATGCACAAATACTCTCACACATGCCTGCTTCCCTCTCAATGCAGTGTGATTGAGAGGGGTATAGACTCTGTCATTACCCTGTGTAACAGTACTGAATGTTGAATGATGTGTGATTGAGAGAGAGGAATATAGACTCTTCTCGCATGACCCCGTGTAACAGTACTGACAGGCTCTGTAGCACAGGGGAAACATTGCAGGGCCCTTATTGGGAGGCTGGCTTTCCAGGTCCACCAAAATCCGCTCTCACGCAGCCAATCGTAAACCGGTCTATGTGTGTGAAGTACCAAAGTCACTAAATAACACTTTGATTTTGGGGTCAAATGCAACATGCTTTGAAAACTTTGACCCCCAAAATAAAAAAAAGTGTTATTTAGAGACTGAGGTACTTCCTGCACACAGGTCTTCAATTTCCAGAGCGCTGTGACTCAGCCACCGGTAATAGTGCGTTTGTGAATTTTCGCAAGTGTGAGCAACTGATTGGCTAACTGTTCTGAGTTCAGCCTTGCTTTTTGCTAAATAAATGCTGATCAAGCACTTGCATGATCAGGGAGAGGCCTGTTAGATAATGGATGTATGGATATATGGATGAATACTCGTACTGGACTATTCATAAAACCAGCCTTTATATACTGTATGAGTCAAAGGAAAGAAGTGTTGGAGGGTGGGATTATTGGGTAGTCGGGGAAGAGATTGACACCAGATGACTTGAGTGTGGAACTACCCTTTAATATTAGTTATTGATGAATGTAATTCATCAGTATATGGATTTAATGTCAATATTAGGAATCATCTACATGCCCTCTGGCGGGGGGTGGGGGGGGGGATCATTTATGTCTTGATCATGCCACTGAGTCATGTCCGAACATGTTTGTCTGTGTTAATGTTTCTGTTTTAGTTATACCCTTCCTGTGAGGAGAGGTTTCATCATCATTTATGATATAATTACAATACAGGCCAAACGTTTGTAAACACCTTCTCATTCAATGCGTTTCCTTTATTTTCATGACTATTTACATTGTAGATTCTCACTGAAGGCATCAAATCTATGAATGAACACATGTGGAATTATGTATGTATGTATCAAACAGTTGTCCAATAGGGCTGTCGGCTGTGTATCAACCTGCCTTATGCCCAACACAACTGATGGTCCCAACCCCATTGATAAGGCAAGAAATTCCACTAATTAACCCTGACAAGAGACAACTGTGAAGTGAAAACCATTTCAGGTGACGACCTCTTGAAGCTCATCAAGAGAATGCCAAGAGTGTGCAAAGCAGTAATCAGAGCAAAGGGTGGCTACTTTGAAGAAACTACAATATAAGACATGTTTTCAGTTACAGGTATTTCACACTTTTTTGTTGAGTACATAATTCCACACGTGTTCATTCATGGTTTTGATGCCTTCAGTGAGATTCTACAATGTAAATAGTCATGGAAATAAAGGAAACGCATTGGATGAGAAGGTGTGTCCAAACTTTGGGCCTGTACTGTATTCCTGAACAAAAACATAGATGTAAACAACAGCAATAATAGTAGTAAAGGTGACCTCCAAAGAGGGGGATGGTATCAGAAGGAAAAATAAAAGCTACTGTATGAGCTCTATTATTTATAAACAACCTTTAGATGACACATGTAATCACTTGCAGAAATGGCGCATCAGCTGACAGTGTGATGATACACAAAATATCCCTATCGTGCTGGATTATTGCGGAAATATGAGTCGGTTTCTTTGTGGGATCTGTGCTTTGTGACTCGCTGTTTCAGGGCCAATCGAATCAGTGTTCTGCTTTAAAGCAGGGATGATCCAATCACAGCCTTCGAGGTCAGTTTACTGCTCTCCCTTTACCTGAGAGCCAGGAGTATTGATAGTTTGGCCAATCCAAATTGCTAATTGTCCAATTAACTTTTAATTACCGACTTGAAAAGAAAACCCGGGCAGGATTAGGATTCGATGTCCATATCCGTATTTTAGACTTTCGCCTTACTTTCGAAGTGACCACATAATGAGTGAATGACTGTAAGAATGACGACATGGCTGTTTATGTGCATTATTTTTAGGCAAAATCTACATCATGATTCATCACCCAGTCAGCAGTCTACCTGGTGTAAACAGTGATATTGACGAAGCACAAAAAGTTCATCCTAAAATCTGTTCTGCCATCACTGCGGAGATCATCAGCATGAGATAAAGGCTGATAATGAGGGAGCGATAAGACCACAGAGATGTGTTTGCTGACTAAACAATGGAAGAAGTCTCCTGGTGAATCAAAGGCTTGTGTAGGTGGGTGTCTGCCGGAGGAGATTAAAGTTAAACTAAGGCTTAGCAGTGGCTACAGAGATGGAGATCAGGTTAGGGATGATTTTGGGTATTGAGACCATATTAAATCTATAAAAGGAAAGATTGGTGGCGAGAGCACAGAAAATTGTAAAAATGTAGAGCTGTGGCGTCAAACTGGTCCATAAAGGGGCCGAGAGGCTGCAGGTTTTCTTTGCAACTACGCAGAAGCAAACCTGATGCAACTAATGTGGTCAACCGATCTCAGTCTGCACAGCAGATATCAGGTGAGCTTCTGCTTGGTCGGCATGAAAACCTGCAGCCCCTCGGCCCTATTACAGACCAGTTTGAGACCCCCAAGTCCTACAGATGCACAGAAATAGGGGAAGTACTTAAACATACTGAATTGTTGTGTGTACTGGAAATTTACAGAAATGTAGAGTCTTCTCCAAACACACAGAAATGTACAGACACGTAAAGTGCACTAGAAATAGGGGAGGCCGGGGTGACTTCGGTCACAGGGTTAGGTCCGTCACCCCAGTTTTTTCATTGCAAACGCGCTGACGGGAAAACGAAATAGTACAAATTATGTGACATCCCAGCGATGTCATCTCTTGGAAAGAAGAAGGATTGATAGTGTCATGTAACTGTTTTCTGCCCTAATAACGGAATTTTGAATTTTTTTAACTGAACATTAAATTTCTGAAAGAAATACATCTAGCTTCTTTGAAGACAAAGATTTCCACGATGGTTGTACTGTTTCATAAACGTATATAACTACAGTTATTAACAACCCATAAGATAAAGGCCTGCTGCGATTATGAGATGAAAAATGCGGCCTGATTTCCAAAATAGCCGCACGGGGCTACACTGGCCAAGCAGCACGGGGTTAGTTCGTCAGGGTTAGTAGCCACGGTTATGCCGAAGTTGCTCTGCTTGTACACAACTTAGCTGACAGGAAGCTTCAACCAACCTCTCTTGCCCGAGCAGCAGCCTACAACGAACACTCAGTTCATGATTTCTGCACCAAGTTGGGTGAGCTGTATGACGAGCACAAATGTGAACCCAAAGACATGGGTGACATGAAACCAGTGTTACAGTAGTACGTCAGCCTAGGTGCGTAACCTTGTGAATAGACTGTAATGTAAAAATGTTGCATGCGCAATAATAATAGCCTAATAATAACTACTGCTACTACTAATAACATTTATTATTATCTTAATTATAATAATAAGCTTCAGCTGATTGCCAACTATAATGATTTTACCTCTCCCATCTGATGAAGTAACCCCGGTTATGGGGTGGTTTCGGCATGTTTGCGATATATCGAAAATTGAATATTGTGACATAAATATATGTTATATTGAGATTGTATCAATACAAGTTATGTAGGTGACATTCTGCACCACATATAGTACCGTAAAAGTATTTCTCTAAGTTTTAGCAAAAGAGCTATGGAGCCAAATACAAAATCATGACATGTAATTCCGGTCTCTCCTTTATATAAATGTTGAAAGTACAAAAAATGAACAGAAATGTTGAGTGCACTATAAATGCACAGAAATGTTAAGTGTACAACAAACATAATAGAAATGCAGAGTGTACTAGAAATTCATAAAGTCGTAGCAAGTACCAGTAATGTACGGAAATGCAATGTGTTCTAGATCTGCACAGAAATGTGGAGAGCTCTGGACATGTACAGACAGAGCCGTCGCATATCCTGTGCGAAGTGTGCGACCGCACAGGGCCTCGCGCCCTCAGGGAGCCTCGCGGCTAGTGTGTGATTTTTTTATTTTTTTAATAAATGAATAAATATTTAGCATCATTGCATTTGGCTCATCATGCTCCTAAAATAACAGTTCTCTGCGTCAGTTTCATTATTTACCATTTCATCTCGATAAAAGCTTTCCCTGATCTTTTTTTTTTATGTCCTCGTACGTAACATGCTCTGTCTCGCTGCTCACTCGCCTTTCCTAACTGTGAGATTGCTCTCAGGGTCTTTTTGACGATACCAATAATTGGCATCGGGGTAGTGAAGCTTTTCAAACTAATTTAAAACTATTTTCGGACCTCCATGTCTCAGGAGAGACTATGCAGGCTCGGCCTTCTGTCCATCGAAAAATACATTGCATCCAGTGGCGGTTCTAGAACCGGGAATTGGGGGGGCGCAGACACGTCCCTTTATCACAATTATTCCTGGCTTATTCTCAACCATTTTCCTTTACTGACGCGTTTTCCAATTATCTTAATTGGCAACTGAAGACACAGTTTCTCTCCATATGCGATCGAACAGCAATGAAATCATGGGCGAAATTCAGTACAGAAAAATGATTTACTTATTAATAGGCCAGTGCTTCGCGTTGATTGTTCAAGTCCGCGTTCCAACGAAATACTGCCTTTCACACTTGGTACTGCGTGGGCTGATTAAAGGAGCCGTATGTAAGTTTGTGGCCAAAACTGGTACTGCAATCACATTCAAAAAAGTGCAGAGCGCAGTATCCCCTCCCCCTCTCCCCCAGATGAGAGGCTGCCAGCTAGGTAGCTGGATCCAGCAAGAACTTCTACTACACGGAGTTACCATGGTTACGTTCCAATATCACCAATGATTTACTCTCACAGGGTTGTGTTCAGTTCAGAAAAGATCGAGACTAATGACTAGCTAACTTTGGCAATGGTCATATTGGTCAGCTCTTCTATGTGGATAGCCCTCTAAAGTACATACAATAATATGCGTAAAGAATGAATGAGGACTCATTTGACCAATGCACTGTCTCAATTACATTTCATATTGCCATAATGGCTGTGCTAATGTCGGAACGGTTTCCACAGCGTCTCAGCATAAAACCAGAGAAACAGACTTATAATGCATTGCTAATGTTAGCAGTGAAGAGCCACAGTTTTTATTTCTCAAACAATTTGTTACTTTGTCAATTCGATGACCCACCTGCATACACACTAACGTACCATGAACGAACATACAAAACCCAAAACCAGTGAAGTTGGCACGTTATGTAAATTGCAGATAAAAACAGAATACAATGATTTGCAAATCCTTTTCAACTTATATTCAACTGAATACACTGCAAAGGCAAGATGTTTAATGTTCAAACTGAGAAACTTTTTTTTTTTTTTTGCAAATAATCATTAACTTAGAATTTAAAGGCAGCAACACATTGCAAAAAAGTTGGAACAGGGGCCTTTTTACCTCTGTGTTACATCGCCTTTCCTTTTAACGACACTCAGTAAATGTTTGGGAACTGAGGAGACCAATTTTTGAAGCTTTCCAGGTGGAACTCTTTCCCATTCTTGCTTGATGTACAGCTTAAGTTGTTCAACAGTCCAGGGTCTCCGTTGTCGTACTTTACGCTTCATAATGCGCCACACATTTTCATTGGGAGACAGGTCTGGACTACAGGCGGGCCAGTGCTAATACCTGCACTCATTTACTACTGAGCCATGCTGTTGTAACACGTGCAGAATGTGGCTTGGCATTGTCTTGCTGAAATAAGCAGGGGCGTCCATGAAAAAGACGTTGCTTGGACGGCAACATATGTTGCTCCAAAACCTGTATGTACCTTTCAGCATTAACGGTGCTTTCACATATGTGTAAGTTGTCCATGCCTTGAGCACTAATACACACCCATACCATCACAGATGCTGGCTTTTGAACTTTGCGCCTATAACAGTCCGAATGGTTCTTTTCTTCTTTGGTCCAGAGGACACGACGTCCACAGTTTCCAAAAACAATTTGAAATGTGGACTCGTCAGACCACAGAACACTTTTCCACTTTGCATCAGTCCATCTTAGATGAGCTTGGGCCCAGCGACGCCGGCGGCGTTTCTGGGTGATGTTGATAAATGGCTTTCGCTTTGCATTGTAGAGTTTTAACTTGCACTTGCAGATGTAGCGACGAACTGTAGTTATTGACAGTGGTTTTCTGAAGTGTTCCTGAGCCCATGTGGTGATGTCCTTTACACACTGATGTCAGTTTTTGATGCAGTACTGCCTGAGGGATCGAAGGTCATGGGCATTCAATGTTGGTTTTCGGCCTTGTCGCTTACGTGCAGTGATTTCTCCAGATTCTCTGAACCTTTTGACAATATTAAGGACCGTAGATGATGAAATCCCTAAATTTCTTGCAATAGCTCGTTGAGGAATGTTGTTTTTAAACTTTTCGACAATCAACTCACGCATTTGTTCACTAAGTGGTGACCCTCGCCCCATCCTTGGCTGTGAATGACTGAGCATTTCAGGGAAGCCGCTTTTGTACCCAATCATGGCACCCACCTGTTCCCAATTAGCCCGTTCACCTGTGAGATGTTCCAAATAAGTGTTTGATGAGCATTCCTCAACTCTCTCAGTCTTTTTTGCCATTTGTGCCAGCTTTTCTGAAACATGTTGCAGGCATCAAATTCCAAATGAGTTAATATTTGTAAAAAATTACAAAGTTTACCTGTTCGAACATTAAGTAACTTGTCTTTTCAGTGTATTCAATTGAATATCGGTTGAAAAGGATTTGCAAATCATTGTATTCTGTTTTTATTTACGATTTACACAACGTGCCAACTTCACTGGTTTTGGGTTTTGTACATAATGTTATTCAACTGTAGAGAATATTTGACATGCCCGTGCCTACATCAAAATAGAATAAAGTTAGCCAAACTAAGCTGAGTCTTACCTGCCCAGGAAAAAATTAGCAACTTCAGCGTCGGTCTTCAAACTTTCAGCCATCTCTATCATTCAAAGGCATGTCCTATACAGATCCTTGTTTTGTTTCTGACTTTGTCACGACGTGTTTCAGAATCACAACGAGGCCTTTTAGGTTCAGTAATGTCGCTGGTTGCTGAGGCTCAGTGATAACTGGCAACCTGGATGCCGAAATGCTGCTGACTTCATGATTGGGAGATAGGCGGAGGCCGGCGCAACAGGCAAATACGCAAAATAACAACATCAACATTAGTTGTGGGCTGCAACTTCACTTTTGTACTGAGAATATTCTGGCTGGACTGCTGTTGTCAGTGATGTAAGTATTTGAAATTAACATCATTCCTTAATGTCTGGTGATTTATCAGGGTCATTTCATGATTAATCAACATATATTTCTTACATATTGCTCCTTTAAAAAAAAGTGGCACTCGGCTGTTAAATAGGCAGTGTGCTGCTCAAGCTATTTGCGTGAGAGTCGACAGGTATGCAAATTTGAATAACGTTGGCTGAAATAGCTGCAGCAAATATCCGTCCAGATGAATGATTGTCCGCTTACGTAATCGGGGAGAACAAGCAGCACCTGTTAAGTGTGGAGTGCTCTCGGAGCGAACCTATGTTAATCATGAAAATGACTGAGAACAGGCCAGTACTAATAACTCTTTTAAACGGATGTTTTGTCGCAAACATATGGAGAGAAACCTAGTCTTCAGTTGCCAATTACGATAACCAGTCAGTAAAGGAAAATGATTGAGAACTAGTCAGGACTAACTGTCACAAAGGGACGTGTCTGCGCCCCCCCTATTCCCAGTTGTAGAACTGCCACTGATTGCATCCAGGCTGGATTATAAGGATTTAATTGCTGAGTTTGCAGCCCAAAAGGCATGGAAGTGACCATCAGCTAATGAATGAATGGTGAGCGGGAATCTAAAGTTATACTGCAGTAGAGCGTTTGTGACTGACTGGTATGGGAAAATATTCTGCATCATAATCGAATATTAAACTGTTGCGGGTTTCAGCGGGTACTACGCCTTTCTTAATCTGAGATTTTTCCATAGAAATGAGTCAAAATAAGTGATTGTCACCAGTGAGTGTGAGCCATTAGGTATTAGAGTTTGTTGAATTGTAATTCGTGACGCACCATCATACTTCAACCTGCCAATATAAAGTGACAGCTATGCTGATTTGATGATAAAAGCCAATCGTTGTGCAGTTGATTTTTTTTTTGTTTTCCTTTGAGAGATTACGGTATCGAAAAAATCATAGTTTAAATTATTGCCACAATAATGCTTTTTTAGTCAAAAATGCATGTCATGCCACCGGGTATAACTAGAACAGCTATGTGCTTACAGCCTGTCCAGACATGATTAATGCATGTGCACGTGAGCGGGGCCTTGTGCAACAACCCCAATAGCAAATTTCCTTTGGCTTGGATGTGGCCCAAATAAACAGCAAAGATGTGGCCCATTTACGGAAGTGAATGACAGCCCATATCTGGCCCAAGTATATGAAAGCTGTGTTTGAACCATAACGTAGCCAGACCTCTACCACAGCTGTACCAACTGCAAAGAAGATCATATGGCTTTTGGCTGGGCCTCATACAGCATGCCTGTAAATGGATCACTTCAACCATCCATGATATGTATGAAAATGAAACACACAAGTTTTCCTTCAAAGTTTTATTTCACAAAATGCAGGATTTCAAATATGTGAACAGTACAGACAAATATTAACTGTACGAAAATGAACAGTACGAAAATATGAATAGTATGTAACTATAACAAATTAACAGTTTAAATTTAGCTTAACAGTCACCTTCAGCTCTTTTCTATTCATTAGCAATTTTTCCCTCTCTTTTCTCCCACCATCTCTGTCACCGGCCGGATGAAGCCATTTTACCATCATGACTTTAACCTCTGTGTCTGAGACTGAGGAGGTTATCGAGTTTCCTCTAACAGCAACTTCTGTCATGATTCTGCCTCGTGAGTACTTCTTTACTGCATTTATTTGTGCTTGTGCTGTACTTTCATTTTATATTTCAGCTTTCAGTTCGGCCGTCTGACAATCCACTCCCTCTCTGCCTTCAGCATGCCTGCGTCTTGTTGTCCAATCACGTTTCCTCTTTCGGTTTCGGCTCTGGTATTTCATTCTTTGCTTCCACCTCAGTTTAGTTCTGGGTCTCGCGAAACTCTGAGTGAATGCGTTCTCTAGGATATTATTTACCCGTACCAGCACTTATTTGAGAGTGATTGTAAATATTCATCACGTGGTATTAACCTTAATTAACTCATTAGCGAGTGCTTGTGTTTCTATGATTAACTGAATTAAAAGCTGTCTTTTTCTTCACTTCTCTTGTGGTGCTTTTTCCTCGTCACGTTTAGATTGCCTTGATCTACACTGTCTCGCTTGATTGATGGTCACAGCGTCGTGTCTCGAGTCATTATTGTTAACCCGGTTCTCTTGAAATTGTTTATTAATCCCATGTGTTTCTGTTCCGTTCTGAGATTGCATTTCCAGTCCTCGCCTCCTCTCATGACTGTATGTGGCTGATTTTGGAGAGCGGTCCTCAGACAGATCCTCGTACTGACTCTGTTCTACTTGGTGAAATCTCAGCTCCTCATGCCTTCCGAGTTTCTCCTTGTATGATTCCCGAGTCTCATAGTTTCCTGTGCCCTTGTCTTGTCTGCCCCGTGTTTAAGTCTCCCAGTGTGTCTGTCAGTTAGTTAGGTTCAGTTTTTGTTTTCTTAGTTTATCCTCTCTTGGAGAGAGTATTTCTGTTACCCCCTGCCTTTGGCAGTGTACTTCAGCTCTCCCATTTGTTCAGTGCTTGTGCACGGTTTTTTGTTTCTGGCGTGTCTGCCAATTTCCCCTTAGTGTTTTGTGTTTAATAAACACTTCTGATCCTGCGACTGGTGTTCTCCTGACCTCTCCTTACAACTTAGAATGCAGAACATTAGAAAGAGTAGTGTTAATGTAGCTTTTGATATTATGTAATGCACTGCAAATTTTCAAAACACTTTTATATTTCATAAATTCTATGTATGACTTTCAGTTGAAAGAGTCAGTCACTTGTCAGATGCATAGAGAGGGAGAAGATTCTTACCTCTGATTTTGAATCACCACAGACTGCAAAAAGATGAAGTGAAATATAATTAGCGTGGTACACAACATTTGTTTACATGAGTGAAACTTGTATTACATTCTTTACAGTACAACTACCACAACCTTAAGCCTCATGCATCACCAATAATAATAATATATATTTTAATAGTAACTATCATGGTGTAGTGGACCATATCAGCCTACTTTTACCCCTGTGTGCACATAAGTAAATCATGCAATGCACATATCAGCATCACAAATCACTCTACTTCTTTTAAACTTATATGCAGCTGTACTTTCAAATACTGTCCCAATATGAAATAAATAACATTATAATGGCTCACCATTATGAGCAATGATTAATTTATTTATTCATTTCATTTCATCTCTCCATTCATTCTATTTTGCTTTAATTTCTTGAATGGAGGGTGGAATTTGCATTTCATTTTGTTCATTCATAACACATTGCTCGTGAAGCTGTGCGCAATACTTCAGGGGAAATAGCTACCATGAATGTATAAAAATTTGATGGCTTCTTAGACTTTTCTGACAAGCAACCATATTTTTAAAAACAATCCCAAAAAAACCGCAACCCGTGACCCCTAATTTTTTCAAGCGACATCAGGAAAATAGAAGCCCAAAGTTGCCTATTACTAGCAGACTTGGCCGCTCTGGCTGTGATTTAGTGTAGGCGGGGCGAGCAGAGACTGATGTTGCGCTCTGATTTGTTGAGCATCTTGCTGCTTTTGAGAGAGTGGCAGGCAAGCTGTAATTGAAAGCAGCATGCGAAAATGATCTGTAGTCCGCTGCGCTACGGTTAGTCAAATAAATACCGGTATTTCAATTCAAACTAAGGTGGCGGAGCGCAGTTCCAGACCGTTCCGGCCAACAATAACCCCTGCATGTAACCGTGGCCAACTTATCCAGCTCATCATTGCCCCAAAATGATAGACCCCTGAACTCGATAGGCCCCTGGGTTTCAGCCCAGGTAGACCCGTGCATTAAAGCGGCTAGGGTGGACAGGCAGGTGCGCCAAGCATAGATCTCTGGCTTCCTTACTTTCTAACGTTAGCAGCTAATCACCATTGACGCACCTCAGCTGCGTTAGCACCCAACGTTAGCAGCTAATATAATTTATATACCACACTGGGCATTAGCAGCTAAGCAGCTAATATAATTTATATACCACATGGGAGCTGTGTTAGCAGCTAACATTAGCAGCTAATATAATTTATACACCATACGCGGGAGCTGCGTTAGCAGCTCCTGTGCTTCATATACACACAGGTGCTGTTTTAGCAGCCAATGTTAGCAGCTCTTAAAGTTAGCGACCTTATGCTCGCATTTTAAATTGATTAAACCGCTTTTAGCAAAATCAGATATTAGAGATCATTAAAGTTTAATCAAACATTTTCATCCGAAAAGCAGCAGGCTTTTGAAGATGCTAACGCAGCCATAACGCACCGCCTTCACACGTCTTAAAGAAGAACAGACTTCTGTTCGGCTAATCATCTTATAGTTTTCTCCTCCAAAGACCTAGGCTTTGTGGAACCATAACTTAGTGAGAATAAAATCGCCATTTATTATCATTAGTTCAACAAAATGTAAAAGTTTTAAAATCCACTTACCTAGCCAGTTGAAAAATGAGAGGAGCCAGTTGAAAAAATTAAGCAAATATAAGGTCCTGGTCACGTGCTGCATTAGACTCCACTCTGCCACCTGTTGCCCAGCACTCTCCCAGAATGTATGACCAAACCGAAGTGGTTAGGATGCGGCCCTCATGTGTTTCGCGATTTCACATTTGCCAGTTACAAATCACGCGTGGCCCAAAAGCAAAATCTATTATCTGGGCCAAGTGCTTCAATTACAGAACTGTCCACAGAGGAGAAATTCCCTCAAATTTTGAAGGTATGGCCAAACCAATGTGGTTATGATGTGGCCCTCATGTGTCTTTCCTTATCACATCTCAGCCAGAGGTGCCAGCTAGAAGCCACATGTGGCCCAAAAGTCAATGCTATTAGTCATAGTCCCCCCCCCCAAGACGGACCTGCATACAGAAAGATAGAGAACTATGAATTCATGCAAGCCATATCAGGGGCTGATTTAATGAAGTGCAGTGAGCACCATAATATGTGGGAATGGAAAGTATATGCCATGATTTTGCGTTGTACTATGAAATTTGAGTTATTGTTTTTTAGCTTTTAAGAAAATGTTTTACTCACAACATTATCCATTATCCATTGTGTTTTACACACAACATTATCTACCATCGAGTAGATGCTGCAGTATTTCTGTGCATGCAGGAGTGGTCCCAGCAGTTTGTTGTTTATAGTGGTACTCGAGCCGTATAGCTGCTGTTGGGCCTCTCTGTGCCTAAGTCTTTAGTGTTCATCTGCCAGTTTGATTCCCTCGGCACAAATCCAACCAATAAAATTTACAAAATGCATTTACTTCTCTTTTTTAAAACCATCAAAGATGTACTTTCCAAGAGTACTATTTTTCATTAACTCTATTGCTCGATTTATTCAGCTATGATTATCAGATTTTGTGTGATGCAACCCACTTACAGAACGCAGTTAGGGCCATCATGAGTTCACAGGAATAAGGTAATTTAATGACAAATGTAAACAGCATGTATGTGCGCCAAATAAATCCTGAAATGCCAAATGCAAAAACATCAATTGTCATCTCATTCATTTACTGCATTGATTGATTGATTGATTGATTGATTCGGGGGGAATCAAATTAGGTCGCATGAATCTGAAAGCAACCAGATGCAATGACATCAGGCTCTTGCATCTGCATGAATATCTGCCCAAAACTGATTATTATGCATCTGCTTAAGATGCAAATTTATGAATAAATAGAGGAATTTTCAATTCCATTTTAATAGCAATTGCTAGAACTGAACCCAAGTAATGTCACTGGGATTGAGTTGTCGTTTTAAAATGGTCATCAAAAAGAATGTCGAACATGTTGTGGATTCAAAGAACAGACCGCTAATATCACTGTATTAGTCTTTATTTTGCTGTAAAAGACACAGTGGGTAAAGCATTTATAGCAACAAGCAATAAAAAAGGGGATTAGACAGGACGCTTATTGGGCTATCGCTCCGCACTTCAAGAAGCTTCTGTAACCCGCTGACAGAGATTTCTCTCATCCGCCAGTTAAAAAAAAAAGTCCAGGCTCAATTATTTCCCAAAGCCTCGTACCATGCCGTACATAAAACCCAGCGAAGCCGCAGTCAGTTCGTCTCTCTCCTGGCTATTGTGTTAGCAGCGGTTAGCGGGAAACTCCTAATTGCATTTTTAATGCTTGCGCATCTCTGCTCTCCTTGTTCCCGAAAGAGAGGGGGGTGGCGGTGAAGGGGGGATGGAGAGCAGCTGCCAGAGAAGCGCTCAGGGGTTCGGAGCGTCAGTATTGCTACGGCGGAGGCTGTCGTGAGGACGGGACGGGCGCTTTTATCTCAAACGGCGCTTTGAGAGAGCGCCGAATGCAGGCAGAGGGGGGCGGGTCTCTGCTCCCTGTCTCCTCTCCTGCCTGGCGCGCTCACAGCGTTATCCCTGCGTTTGATTGGTTCTTCATTTGACTGGACCTGATGGGCCGCGGTGGATTGGATATAGTATCTTGTCATTGATTCAGGCCTCTGTTGAGAACGTCCATCTGTGTTCATTGTTTATTGTTTATTACGGATCCCCATTGGTCCTCACCGCAGTGAAGGCCATTCTTCCCACCAAACAAGAATACGTCCAAACGACGTCTTTTCGAAGCCTTCCACCATCTAAATGACGTCCCCTGAGGAGCCAGAATTAAAGTTTTTGAGATGTGTTTTTAACGATGGTCTCTGGACGTCTCGCATCAACATCCACCAGACGTCTGCACAAGGTGGAAAATTAGTTCAAATGTGGTCATTCTGGGCATCTTTTAAACGTCAACTGTGCTCTTGTTTTAGAGGTACTTGACAAAATTAAAAGGGGAAAAAAAACATTTGTTTCTTTATCTCATCCCTCGTGACACTTCCCAGGCTGTTCATTTAGCTCTTTGATGTTGTTCTTGAGTAGCATGAAGTGAACGCTCACCGTTTTATTACAAGCAATGTTCCTTTTTTAAGATGATGAGGAGGATCAAACCCTCGACCCGTCGATTTCTGTGCCATAATCGCTACCGACGGCACCACAAAGTATACTGGATGTACTGGACTTATAGTATTATTGTGTTGGGAAAATAAAAATAATTAAGAATTATGTTAACAAGCAATTTTGTGATTTAATGTTATCATAGTCGTCTATGGCAACGCATTGCTGCCACATTGAAAAAAAAAAAAAAAAAAAGATCAGTATCACGTTATAACGTGTTACTGATTTTCGTTTTTTTTTTCAGTGTGGCAGCAATGCGCTGCCGTAGTCGTCTGTCTTTTTTTTTTTTTTTTTTGGAAAGTGGCAACTTGCCCATTAGGGAGGTTAATTGGGGGAAAGAGATTGGCAATCTGCGGTGTGAATAAGAGAAGCAGTTCTGCTATTGGCTCCGCGGCGGGGCGGATAAGTGAAGTACTTCTGCTATTTTCCCCACAACTGGGCCTATAAGCGATTTCATTTTATAATCTGCCCCCGTCTTTTGTACTTTCGTGCCGGAGCGCTGCCCCAGATAGCAAGCTCCTCCGCTCCGGTTCTGCCGCGGATCTGCACCGGCTCCAGCTGATCTGGGGCAGATACGCGGCAGATCCGGAGCGGAGGAGCTTGCTATCTGGGCGCGGGACGAATAGCCTCTTCCTTGTTTGTTTGTTAGTAATAAACCTTAAAAACCTTGCGAAACTCGATTGCAGTAATACCTTGTGCCGCACGTGATTACTGTTATGCGCGTTTCCCGTGAGTATCCTCTGTGCCATACTTTTCACGTGCAATATGGTCCTTGGTCCCACCCCACAGGGTATACACGATTGTGAATCAATCTTGACTGAAACAGTAAACGAGACGCCTGCCCAACGCACAAATCATGTTGGCAATTTGTTAGATTCACATTCAACAGTCTTTGTCGCTGTTTAACTTCATGAACATCCCTATAGTCCCGTCCGTACATAACAAAGAACCCACCACTTCCTGTGGCTCAACATATGTAGGCTACTTTTGAAAATAAAAAACACTCCACATTGTTAACTCAGATTACACCACAGATATGTGGTTCTATATTTGGACATCGAAATAAGGAATTTTTTGGACGTCAATTGACGTGTAAGACAGGTGCTGGAAATAGATCCTTTTCTCAGTTGCCATTTTACATGTCAAAGCTGGTCAAGCACCGATATAATTAGGCTAATAAAGGTGATCATGGTTCCATTGCATATAGCCTTGGAGTGTTACAATCATTCCAGTAAGACAGCAACCACAACATGGTAGCCATATGACTCCAAAACACCTGGGACCATAATTATTACACCTGTGCTTGATGCATGACATGTCAAAATGGCCACTGTGAAAAAGGTCTGACACGAGCGAACAATTAATAGGCAAGAATTGGAGAGTGCACAAGAAGTGACTCCTATAAATTGCCGACATGATCTGCACGTCGGGCGGACGTCTCATGTTTGCTGGATTAATAATAATAATCATCATCAACAACAACTACCTCTGTGCTATCGCTCCAGTTCTTGCCAATTATTGTTTAATTACTTGTCAGACCTTTTTCACAAAGGACATTTTGTCATGTCAAAGCACCAAGCACAGGTGAAAAAAAAAATTATGGTCTCATTCCATTTAGGTGTTTCGGGACCATACTGCCCTCGCGCTGTGGTTCCTGTCTCACTAGAATAGTTGTGGCACGCCAATATGGAATCGAACCATGATCAATCTTATAAGCCAATCAGACATTTGCTCACCCTGCTATGTCTTGTAAAATGGCAACTGTGAAAACAACCTAAATCCTGCACCTATCTTGCACGTCATAGACATCCAAAAAATACCATATACTGACGTATGAGTGTAGAACCGCATATCAGTTGTGTCATCTGAATTAACAGTGCAGGGTGTTTTATTTTGAAGAGAACTTACGTTGAGCTACAGGAGGTGGGGGTTCTGTATTGTGGAGACAGGACTATGGGGAGGTTCATGGTCTTAAACAGCGATACAAACTGTTGAATGCGATTTTAAAAATTGCCGACATGATCTGCATGTCAAGCAGACAATCTTCTGTGGTTCAGTCGAAGATTCAATCTTGAACCTTATATGTGCAACGTATTGACATACAGATATGGTCCTGGACCGACCGACGCGATATAGACACGATCTACACGTCGGGCGGACGTCTCATGTTTGCTGGGTAACTGGGTCCAAATATTAATACTTCAAACTGAAAACATCATACAATGAAATACAATCATTAAAATTAATTAGTGGGGCATGTGTGTGTGTGTATGTGTGTGTGTGTGTGTGTGTGTGTGTGTGTGTGTGTGTGTAAGGCAGTTGAGCAGCTTCTTTCAGTGTTATCCCCACTCCAGTCGGCTGAGCAATGATTTGTTGTGAGCTGTATCTGAGGAGAGAGGCCAGGTTTCAGGCACCTGACCGGTGTGGAACCCGACGCTGATGGATGAGTTTGGTGAAGGTGTCGGAGAGGGCGTCTGGCACATAAGCCCTGTCTCTCTATGCCTCTGCTTAGCTTGTTTTTAAAGGAGGATTTTCAGGCTCACCTGTTTAGACTTGTATTAACTGCAATAAAGTCCAACAGCGCCCCCCTCATAATTAGATAATTAGTCCTTTCCAAGTAATTGGCGATAATGGCCCGAATTTCCGTGATAAAATCCAAAACGGAGGTCGCCATTGTTTTGAACTCAAGCCACGCGAGACAGAGTTTCAGCCTGCGAAAGCACGGGATCGTGACGTGAAGGCGGCGGCTGAAAGTGTAAACAAAGTATCCCTGATCAGTGGTATGCATTGTGCCATTCAGGGAGTTTATAATCCAACGGCGAATTAAAACCCTGTCCTCTGGGAATGTGTGCATTGTCACACCGGCCGTCTTTGTTGTGGTTTTCATTCAGAAATATTTTCATATCATGAGGTTCCCCCATCCTCAAGCAATTGGAGAGAGACAGATTCTTCAGACAATTACGTTTTATACCTTAATCACAGGAAACATCTTCCAAATATGGTCTTTCCGCTTTCTCATTCTCACGCTACTACAAGACAGGCAAACCAAAACACTGCCAACTAAGCTCGAGAACTTCAAGCAAAGATAAGGATGCTCCTCACTAAAAAGGACTGGAAAATTACAGTCAAGTGAGTAAAAATACAGCCAGATGAATAGGATACAAGTAGATATATAAATGATTCAATTGATTATGTTTATCAGTAACAACTAATGATTTTACTAAACAAATACTGATTAAAGCTACAGAAATCAAATACATCCTCTGCTTATGTTTTTTGAATCAACTAAACAGAAGCCTGCTTACTAATCAAAGCTACAGAAGCTGCTGCTTATGTGTGTGTGTGAGCTGCTCATGCATGTGTGAACTGAACTGCTTGTATGTGAGTGTGTGTGTGTGTGTGTGTGTGTGTGTGTGTGTGTGTGTGTGTGTGTGTGTGTGTGTAAGTGTGTGTGTGTTTTATGTGTATGTGTCTGTGTGTTTGCGCTGCTCATCCCCTCCCTACACGTATGCAAACTACTTGTGTGTGTGTGTGTTACTGCTGCATACATAATATGGTTATTGATTATGATTATTGATTATGGTTATTCAACATTACTTGATCTACTGATGAATATGATGAGAAATATTGAGATATAATCCTCAACATCTTCTGTAAAGTGTCGTTGACACAAATGTATGCCTGACAATGCAGCATTTTCAAAGCGATTTCAGATCTGTTCACTGACAAGAAAATCTCATTAAATCGAATGCATCAGCCATGATCCCTGGAAGCGCCAAACCGCCGTGCTGATGTCATGATCTCTCGCCGGAGAATTAGACGAGACAGGTGCAACAGAAAATAATGGCGCTGCCCAATGGGCTCAATTAAATTCGATTTTTAATTTTTTTAATTTTTTTTTTTTTTGTCAATTAGCCATATGAGCTATATGAATGCAGTTTAACTAGCACTAGATTAACAAATTGAAATAACTGGAGGGCAGAAATTCTCGATGACAGCCCTCTAATACCAAACACCTAACGTCATCATCCCCCTGTGCTGTGTCAGCTGTGTAACCTGTGGAGCATGCTCAGTGCAGGCTTAACACTGCTTACAGACTCCTGCGGACAAATGAAGGCTGTTACATACCTTCTCTTCCCTCTCTCGCTATATATCTCTCTCTGTATTTCTCAGCCTATTTCCAACTGACTTTTTTTGTTCTCTCTTTCTCTGTGTGTGTTTCATGCAATAAGAGTAAGAACCGAGGAGGTGGCATCTCATACAAAGCGTGCAATCCACCTTGTGTCTTTCACTGCGATTAAAAATCAGACGTCATTATTTTCTTAATACACCCTTCAGCCGCAAGCCTCACGAAGCTGTAAGTGTGTTCTGTATGTTTAAAACTCATTCAACTGTAGCCTAAATGAATTCGTTGAATTACTGGTGAGTCATAGTTAAAGCAATTGAGCCATAGCCAAACATTTGGCAACAAAATTCAAAGACTTAGTCTGCTCTCTTAAAAGTAGTTCATTTAAAAAATAGATTTTTTAAAAGTCTACATTTTTCTCATCTCAGTAGCTTCCTGCGTGTAACTCTTTACCCTTTTGTTCCGAATCTGCGCATTCGCTCATACCGCAGCTCCGGGTCCTGTTTCCTCGCGCGGGGCATAGTGGATGAGATGGGTCGGAAGCGCGCTCCAGAGGGTCTGAGCACGTGTCACCTGAGGGCTGACGGGGGGGCTGCATCGCGCGGAAAGGCCCCATCCGTCACTCAGCTCGAGGCTCCCGGAGCGAGACTTCCCTGCGCCGCTAATCTCCGCTAATTTAATCACCCATCAACTCGTCTTCGTTCTTCTGTTTAAAGGCGAGAATTCTAGATCATTCCCACATGCGCACCTCTCCCGGCCGAGTATGTCTATTTCATCGTAAAACTCACGATAACATTGACTCTTTCTTTTCTAACCTACAAAGCCTTTGCTTTTTCTTGAATTGTTCGCAAATACTGAAGATAACCTTGATTGGTTTCGGACTGATTCCGATGCTGCTACAGCGGGCGATGTGATTGACTGAACCAACCGAGACATTTGATTCTGCTACAGCGAGTAATATGATTGGCTGCAACAGCTCAGCTTCGCTTGCGCGGCTGCCGCTGGCAATTTGATTGGATGCGGCAGATGAGCGACAAAGTAATATTCAACAAGATTTCCCCGGTCACTGTCACCTTTTGGACTTAAGCTGCGGAGGATATCTTAGCTTATTTTAACTGCAGATTTTCTGGTTATTGCTGCCAATACAGAGGGTGACCTGAAAGACAGACAATTGGCAGACAATTGTACTGCCCGTTGCATGTCTTGAAATGAATATAATGAACAATCAAATTATTAGATGACTTTGGTTGATTGGGTCCCTTAGGCCGGGTTGACACTACAGGATTTTCGGGCGGATTTATCCCCAATTCACCCCTCCCGACAATCGGCAGAAAAACCTTGTCTGGGACCTCAGTCGGTACCGATGTTCAGTCCAGATTATCTGGTAATGTGCGAGGTTTACCGATCCAATCTTAACCCCTACGATTTGCTCACAGACTGATTGGGGCCGTCCCGATAATTTTCAAACACGTTTGATATTTTGGAGTGAAAATCTGCATGATTACGTCATTACTTTCCGAACGAAACCACAATAGCCAATGAGAGACAAGATTCAAGCTGATGACAAACTATAAAAAAGATCATCAAAACAAAGCAAAACTGGTGTGTGTGTGTGTGTGTGTGTGTGTGTGTGTGTGTGTGTTTGCGTGTGTGTGTGCGCACCTAAGGAGATATTTTATATTTGACATTCTGACTATCTTTTTCCATGACCATGTAGATAATAGGGTCACCAGTCTGGATCACATGGTTTTTGCCGTCGCCGTGCGTATTTAAGATGGCGCTGTGCATCATTAATGTGAGTCTGGTGAAGAGCTGTAGCTCTCAAAATATCTCATGTTTGGTGAAATAAATAAGAGTCCTGTAGTGTGTGAGTCATTCGTTTGTCGGATTATTTGGAATGAATATTAAATATAATTAACAATATGCCTTTTATGCCCTCAAATGTTGAAAACTACCTTTTTTTTTGAGGCATCTATATGCCTTTTTTCTTGCTCCAATTCCTCTCTTTGGCTTGTTCTTGAGATGGGGATATAACTGGCGCGAGTGGAAATTTATTCAAACTAATTTCTTGCAGGGACACAATTGGAGTCTTTTTATAGAACAGAGAAGTGCGGCGTCTCTCGCTCGAGCGGGCAGTGATTTCATCGCTCAGATAAGGACTCTTCAGAGATGTTTCTCATTACAGACGGAGAGCTGTTCCGAGTCCGGCCCTTTTTCCCTGCTTAGCCTCTGTACCGTATCAGATGGGCCCCGCCACGGATTGGCAGACTCTCCAGGGTAAATCTCTACCTCTCGCCCAGTGCATGCTGGGATAGGCTCTCGCTCCCCTGTGACCCTGGCCAGGAATAAGCCGAATAGAAAATGAACAGTAGTATGGATCACATCAAAAACAGCATGTCGTTTTTTTACCCAAAAGGCAAAGAATGAGAGAAGCTCTAGATATGCATTTAAAGTGCGTACAGTGTAATCTGGCTTCTCAGAAGCTTGCATACCCTCTACCCTCAAGTGAACCCTTCTTCTTCAGAGACAGTGTGACGGGAAGACCGGCAAACTAGCCGCAGTACGTCTGGAGGAACCGAACTTAATCCCTCCCTGGGGGGAACGCCGGTGCACTGTACTTGAAGGAGCAGTTGAAGGAGAGGCCAAATCCAGAGGCTCTTTAGACCCATCAGAAATTGACTCCGTTTCCCGGAGCCAAGCCGCCCATTTGTTCATTGATCTATCGCTCCCCTGAAAGGTTCTCCTCCTGGATAGTCATTTCATCCTCAGCCTTTCGTCTGGGCTGATGGGGGGTGGGGGGTGAATGGTCAGGCTGAGATTTCTCAGAGCGGTTGCTGAGTAGGACTCAGATTCACCACTCAGAGTCGGGATCAGTGCCCTGCCTGATCCCGCTGCCCCAACATGGCTGGATACCGCAAATTCATTTGAGTCCAGGGATTCATTCTCCCACTGGAGCGAAATTTGGAGTCTGGGATTTATTTTCTGACGGGATTAAGACTCTGAGTCCAGGGAGCGATTCTTTTACTGGGCAGGGATTCTGAGTCCTGGGATTCATACTCGCACAGTATTTTGACACTACAGTTACTGCTGATAAACACTGAAAGTTCAGGCCCAACCACATATACACCTTTGATTCAATATCATGGCTGACAGGTATGTTGATGGTGTAAGACTTTCAGACATTTATCTGAAATTAGACAGTGTTTTTGTTTGATTAGACTGGTTATCAATTATTAATCATGCGGGAGGGCAATATCAGATTTTATGGACCCAAAGAAGCCGATATTGACTACAACAAACAGCCAACGGCCAATGGCCGAGGTCAATATCGGGTTCTATGGGTCCATAAAATCTGATATTGCTCGACTTGTGGTCAATAATTGTTTTATTACAAAAACACAAACAATTTTATTGGATTTCAAAGTTTAATAAATGTAAGCTTTCATTGTGTTGGCCGAGTCAACACCGCTGAGAAGTGTCTGTTCTTCCTCTGCGCCGATAACTGAAAAACGCTTTGCCACTTTATTTACTTCTGCTGACGATGCCTGACGTTACGCTCTCACTGATTGGATGGAATTTTTGTTCTCTCCACAGTTCTCATTGGTTAAACCAAAGGACTATCACTTTTGATTGTTGCACAGCACGAGGGTGTTCAGAGCAATAACGTGTTTTAAAGAAGATCACATGACCCTTTATTCACCAATGAAAAGGCAAGGATAATTTGTAAATGTAATAATATTTAATAATGATGAACTGCTTCAGAGGGCATGTGCGGTATCTGACATCACAGTCGAAATAATAAGTCTTTTTTCCTAATCTTAAAACAAACGAGTGGTGAGGGCCAGATATGTAATCAGCCTCTTTAATTAATGCGCAAATCAATTTCTCAATGAGTGAGAACAGAAATAATCAGAGCCCTATGTAAATAGTACAGAACAAGGTTTGTGATATGGAATCAGTTAGACACCAGATGCGGGAAAAGGGAATGAGGATTTTATTATAAACAAAACAAAACAGGCACGAGGGCCAACAAAAAACTTGGCCCAAAGGGTTGCAAAAAACAAACTAAGGTATGCTAGACCGAGCTAGAAACAAAGAATGCAAATGACAAAAAACAAAAGGCACTGGAAACTCCAGGCAAGAAGATGAAGAAAAATAAATAACAAGACTATCTATATACACAAGGCAAGAGGCTAGAACAAGACTTGAAACTAGAAATGCAAGGGAACTTGACAACAAGAACTTGAGACACTGTCTGCCAGCCAACTTCCACCGCATCCAGATAAAGGGTAAGTAATCAAGGACACATGAGGGGCAACACCTGGAGAAGCAGAAACAAGAGGCATGGCAAGATCAAGACATGGACAGAGATTGGATGACAAGACTTGCTCATTAAGAGAATGAGCGGCTCAGCTTAAGTACCAATTAAGTATGCAGTTTGGAAGCAAGCGTGAATGTTAAGAACAGAAAAGCACAGCAAGATCTTGAAATAGCAAAGCAGGAATCATGACAATAAACTCCCTGTCTAAACTAGTAATATTAGTAATGTGCCTATCTAAGAATTACACCACCCAGTGAGTGTTAGTAAATGTTAGTAACTTAAAAACAGTTAATTGTCAATTAAGCTTAGAGAGCCCCGAATCAGCACAGCACAGAAGGAAGAGGGAAATACCAAAGCCAACCAGAGCTCTGAAATGTGCAACAACGAAGGCACGGGGCGGAACGCAGACAAGCGGTGGAGTGGCATGGCAGACCTGGCGAAAACAAAAACATGGAAAAGTAAAAACATGGACATGGAATGTAAAACATGAAATGCAAAAACCTGATACAAGAAACTGTTAAAACTATGACTATGAACATGACTATGGAACATGAAACTATGAACTATGAAATCTTGAAACATGAAACTGTTAAAACCATAAGCAATACTGTTCTGGCCAAAGGCCAGAACCCTGGAACACAACAGTTTGGGAATAGGGGGTTAGTCACTATATGGAACTACCATTTTATTCTGAAGCACTACACCAGATATCTCTATTTTTAATTTCACTGAACTCAATAATAAATAAGGAAACAGCAAGAAGCCATTACGGCTCTGAGGGCGTAGTTACTGGGCACGTCCAGCCTGCATTAATTCTGCTGGGATTCTGGTCTAGAAGAGGCCAGAACCCAAGAAACCCGACCTGAAAAGTGAGATTCTGCCAGAGTGAGCGTGTTAGTGTGAGGAATACAGCTGCAGATATTGTAGCATTAGGGTCCTCTACCCTACGCTGGGCTCCGTCCAACTGCCTCATATTTCGTATTGCCTTTCTACCTGCCCTCCTGCCTGAATTAGCCATCGGATTGACAAGGAAGTAGAAAAGGTGGAGAATATATGGGGTGGGGGGGTCAAAGGATTATGAATTAGCATAGAAGACCGTCCTCGTTCCGTCAGAAACATCATTTGGCAGTGAGGTCAGTTTCAGAGGGTTACGGGGCTGGCTGTCTGTGTGACAGGAGGATCGAGGGAGGTAAAATTCTCAGGTCAGTCATTTTAATGTCACCTGTTTCGTCAGAAAAAGATGGCCGACACCTTCTTCTTCATGTTACTCGTGCTTTCGTCTCTCTCTCTCTCTTGCTTTTCCAGCACTCCGTCTCTCTCATCCTCCCATCATACATAATACATGTGGCTCCTGTTCCTCGTTTTACGCATCACGGTTTGTTTCCTGAAGCGGTTGATGTTGTTTATATCTAAATGTAATAAATTACAATAATGGTACACTACACATCAAAATATTACAAACACCTCACTTTTTCAGAATTTGGCTGGTTTTTCTAAACTTAAAGTGTATTTTCAGCAACTATTACAATAAAAAAACACAGAAACACATATCTTAAAAATAAATGTGCATAATTATTTATATTTTAATTACTTTCTACAAAGTACCCTTTCTTAGCCTTTATTACAGCCTGACACATCCTAGCTATTCTTTCCGGCAGTTTAAGGAGAAAACCTCCTGACAGCTCACTCCAAGCTTTCAAAAGTTCTTCTCAATTCACTTCTCTGACTGCCCGCTCAAGTTCATCCCACAGCGACTCAAGTTGAATTTCAAGCTGTACAGAGGTTAGGATTTTGTGTGCCTTTGTTGTTCAGAATTAACTTTCAGATGACAAAAAACAGCTAATGTAATGGCTAGTTAGAGTGAAGTTTCCGATGCCGCGGCAGGCGAAACTGCACCAAGCAGCGAGCCGACGCAGCTGAAAGTGATTGGGCGAAATAAGAGGTAAGTAGCTTGCGTTTCTGAATAAAGGAAAGGCTTAAGTTCCAGAAACGAAGCGAGCAACCAGATAGAAAAGAAATCTTAATAAAAGAGAAAAACAACAAGGCACCCAACAACAGTGCCAAATAACCTAAAGAAGCAAAGCTTCCCAGAACCAAAGAATATATATATAAATCGGCAAACCCCTGACAAGAAATATATCGAGCCGAAGTGAGCAAAGGCATATGAAACACTCCAGCGCAGGAGGCGTGGCGACTTTCAGCTTAAATAGACTCGGGGAAGAACCACCTAGGAGTAATCAGCCAGCTGAGTAAAAAATCCGATGTGGAAAGAAAAACGATGTCGTCAGGGACGAGAGTAACGAAGAAAGCAAAAAGCACATTCACAAACCATGACAGGCAAATTCTGAAAAATGCAGGATGTTTGTAATATTTTGGCATGTAGTGTACATTCATTAATCAGCATTGGCTAATTCAATAATAAGCATTAACTTGCAGTTAGCTAATTAACTAATGTTTTCGGTAATCATTTACAGATGGTGTTCATGTTAGAGGTATTTATTTATTGAATAGTTGAATTATTATACTATTATATTATAGTGTTATTTATGAAATACTTAAGGAATGTTTTCAACTCCAGAATAAAGGTGATAAAGTGAATTAATTAATGGTTATTTATGGTGACGTAATGATTATTTGCAACTTTGATGATTTATTTAGATGTTAACTTGCACACAGTTAATGGTAATTCCTGCATAAATTAATGTTAATTAACCCTAGAAGGCTAACATCTGCAGCATTCCACTCCTGCTATTGTGAGTGATGGTTAGTGCTCTAGGTTTAATGACCCCTTATTGTAAAGGCCACGGTGTGATATAAACATGACAAACAGCAGCAGTAGAGTAATGTTCAGCACTGATGATGAACACAGACATTTCAAACAGTTGCACAATTACGGTGCACTGTGGCTAATTTTATTCAAAATATAGTGTTCTCACTTCTGTCATTTAGCTCTTTCCAGTCCAAAGAGATGCCTTACAGCTGATTGGGTAAGGTAGCGGCTAATTCCGCCTCCAGACCAAGTTGGGTTTAAAAGCCCAACAACTGCTCTGGTCTTATTACAGCATATTGAGATTCAAACCATCTATGTTCTGAGTCTCGGCCAAACACCCCAGCATAAGGCAATCGGCCAGCTATTCTCCCCAGGTCAGTCTCAATACGCCCTTGTGTATTCATGAGCCATGGTCATGGTACTCTTCTGTTCCTGACTCGTGTCCCTGGATCAGTGATAGACTGGGGGTCTTCGCTGCAAATGCATGTGTTTCTGTTTCGGTTGTGAATTTTCTCAAATCCCTCAATTCCTTGCTGCTTACAGGTTATTTTGATTGAGATCCGTAGTCAGTAAGGAGATTCCATTTTATTAATTGGGTGCGGAAATAGGAACTAGGAGTTCTCCAAAGATAGAATATCCCTCGCAGAAATTTTTTTTTTTCATGATTTTGTCATTTGTAACATATAAGAGGTGAACAGGTGTATCTATTGCCCTCTAATCTGCCAGACCTGTTCCTGACGTCACTTTAAATAGACCTTTAAAGGGTTTTCCAATTCGCCTCCACTCATCTCTTCTCCTCCCCTTCTTTCAGTTCCTTTCCCTGCTGCTGTTCCTCACCTGCTCAATGGGTGGCGCTAAGAAGAAGGAGTTAAGGAAGGAAGGATGAGCAAAGGAAGCGATTTGAATGAGTCCTACAAATCCACGAACACAAAGCCAGATTCGTCCAAACTCCATTAGCCATGAAGCTGGCGCCGCGCGCCTCCTGACTGTAAATTGTTCTGCGAAAAGCATGACAATCATATTAAAATCGAACCATTAGCTCGGTTTGCAACGGAAATTTCCCTTATGACTGTAAACATTATTTACAGCAGACATTTAATATGGGAAGACATTTGATTTAAGGCATGCGATGACATCACCGCGATGACATCACCACTCTCAGCACTCTCAGGCTGCTTCAAGCTGCAAGGAGGATAGAAACAACAAAGTTTATAATAATAATAATTATTATTATTATAATTATAATAATTATTATTATTAATCATCATCATCATCATTATCATGATCATCTAGAGGAAATTACCAAGCCATTGGCGGTGTTCAAATTTTAATTTATACCAAAATTGATTTTTGAAGCTTGCATAACTTCAGGCCTGCATGGTCGCATTAATTTCTATCATGCATTAGTCCTGAGCGAAGACGCACTCTGAACAAGAGGAGTTGGCAATATTCTCGGGGGCACATGCGAGTATAAATCATGGCGCATTATGAATATGCAGAGATCGGATTCCGCCTTTGTTTGGGCCCGTCTGTTTACATAAGCGCATGACGGGCGGAAAATGAGCGCGGGGAGAAAAGGCCAGCGCAATCTGTCACGCCGTGTCATTTCCTGCGTGGCGCGAGACAGCTCTAACCTTTCGATATATATGCAGCATGGCAGCGATTATCCCCCACAAAGGACCGCATGAAGAGTGCGGACGCTTGCTCCTAGGGGCTGTTGGAAATGCGTGAGTTTTTTTATTATTATTTTTTCTTTTTTTAATTGTCTTTTGAGACTCCCGATTACCGCCGCTCTCGGCGCGCTCAGAAATGGCATCCTGCATAATCTAAGTCCGTCTCCCCACAGTATCTCCACTCGGTCTCGCTAAAGCGGCACATTTTAGCGGAGCGCGACGGGCGGAAAGCTGGCGCGACTTCTGTCTATTCTCTGCGGAATGATCCCCGCGGGAGTGAAAAGGGGGGAAATTAATGAGATCTTCACTTACTCGTAGCGCGGCCAGAAGGTATTACTTAACTTGTGGCAGACTTGAATTTGATGCGGGATCTCTTGTATTATGCTTATTTTAATATTTCTGAAGGGTCATTGTGAAAACGCTCCCAGAATATTGTATTTATTATAACCCCATGTAACCCTACAACACCAAACACAGGTTGAGAGAAATTCTGTGGACAGTTTGGATCAGCTCTCTTGTAGGGAGCCTTAATAAAATAGCATCCACATCGTTTAACATCCATTTTACACCTTTCTAAAATTTTGAATATATTTCATAGCTGTTTCATGCCTGTTTCCCTTAGATTTCACAACTATTTCACATTCATTATGCATTTGTTTTATGTCTGTGTTATACCTTTTCACATCTATTAAGCTCACATTTCACATTATTTACATGCACTCTCTATCTTTTTCATACTCGTACATATTTATGCATAATTAGCATCTTAAACCTATTTTATATCTCTTTAAATCTACTCAGCATCTATTTTACAACTTTTTCATGTCTATTTCCAATCCATTTCACTCTCAGCTCTCTCTGAGAGTCAGCCATGCACCAGTCATGAGGCATATATGTGATTTTTAGCAAAGTCTCCAAGGATCACCGACTAATTAGAGCTGCTATTCTTATCACCACTTCTTTGTCCTTTTCCTAATTAATAACAAAGCGCAAATTAAATTAAGTACTTAATGTGCTGAATCAGCTCATAAGAAAGTTAGTGGTGCTTCTCTTGTTTGTTGCATATTAAGATGGATCAGCCCTGCTGGCAGCGTTTGAAGATGTGAGGCGGCCACAGATGTTACGTTAATCAGAGAAGAATTTCCTGCCTGCCTGGTAACTTTCCAAATTGGCTGGATTTAGTTATGGCAGCAAAAGATAAATTAAAAAAAATTAAGGGAATTCTCTTTATTCCATGCCACAGATTAAACTACCTCCACTAATTTAATGGCTCCCAAAAGGCCCACACGGCTGCATACTTTACGGTAAAAAAAAAAAAAGAAAGAGTAAAATGCTCTGAACTGCTTACAGTCCTGCTCCACATAGCTTTGCTTCCTTCTGAAGATGTCAAATGTAGAGAAATTCTCCCTGGCAACGTTTGGAGCCATTTATGATAGATGAGAGACTATTTGAATTCTTCATCCAGAGATTATATTAATGCAAACAGGACAGTTTTGCTCTCAACATTAATGACTGGACAGTAATGTCCTTTCCCAAATCTGTAGATTTCCTTTTTTATAAACAACTTTTTTATTCAAGAAAATGGTCAGACAGCTTGGGTTTACAATATGATATGATGATGATGATGATGATGATGATGATGATATGAAGTAGGAAATCAAAGAGATTCTGTATACGAAAGAAAAGGTATTCAGAATATCAAAACCTCTTTGATCATCATTGTCCACTAATTGATGGCTTAACTTGTCACCCCTGTAACTTAGCAGAAGAGGGTTAACAGGCCGCAATGGTTTTCTCGTAACTCCCAGTGACTCATCTGAAGGGCGTGCACCAGTGCAGGTGTCCTCGGTTTTCCCAATCCGAACCCAGGTTCCCCCTGACTTCAGGAGACAAACACTTCTTCCTGGAACATAACCCGCGTGCTGGGATCCGGGCAGCGAAGTGCTCAGGGCTCATGCATTATAAATGGACATTGATCGGAGCGCTCAGTGACTCCTACTAAATCAATTGACACGCACAAGCAATGCAATATTCCGCCCGGTGAGTTTCCATATCCTGCTTGTGCCAAGCCATCGTTTCTTGCAAAAAAATTTTTGCAAAGACTGATCTGTCTCTTCCTGTCGGCAAGTGGGGGGGTGGGTGGAGGGGGGCATCGGGATTCGGCAAACCTCAATTTCTGTTTGCCCAATCAGGGGGCTTGTTCCACTTGCAGATTTTTATATTCTAATATTACCTTTTTTCCTTAACCTCTTTACCTTCTAGGCTGCACCCAAATATGAACTTCAGGCCCGTGGAATGGAGAACCTGTGAGTAAAATGAGTGGAATGCCCCAGTCCAGTCTGAAGCGATGCCGTTTACAGTAGTGGCAGATGCATAACAGATAGAGAGGTGTTGATCCAGAGTTTGAAAACCGATCTGTCATGTATCGTGAGAAAAATGATTCCGCGACAGATGGTCCTTGGTCGCCTTGTTCAAGGTATCTTCGGGAGACTCGTAACTGCTGACTCCAAACTCGAAGGCACACGCACAGCACATAAGCGTCTGCTTCCTGATGATGGACCTGAGTCATTTCCAGGTGACGTTTGAGGACGGGAATGAGGAGGGAGTAACATAAGTGATTTCAATCATTTTGAGGCTGTGAAAGGACAGCAGCTGTTTTTATCGCACAAGCGCTCCTGCAGCGGTGTATCCACACACCACACTCAACATTACAGTTACACAACTGCAGCGTCCTTCCAAAGCGGCTGAACATTAATCTGACAGAGCAGGGGCCCAGACCGGTGTGGGGTTGAGGATTTGTGCTGAGGGCCCAACGGCTGCACTGATGCTGTTGTGGAAACTCAGGGGCTCGAACCGTAAAGCATCCCAGTCCTCGCCAATCGCTTTCATCACTTGGCAACATGCCCCCGGTAAGAGCACTTAACAAGATGCTGGGCTCCTTTCTCAAGGGGCCTCCAGTGGCCTGATCCATCCATTCAGACTAAATAAACAGCAGCCATTAAACAAATATGGACCCGTCTGAAGCCTCTGGGACCAGAGAGGGGCCCGACGGACCTCCCTCCAGTAATGCTACATTCACGTCATATGGGCAGAAGGTAATGCTGGAAACATCCCCTTTGATACAACTAGTTCATATCAGTTGGACGATAGAATATTACGCCAGTGTCCAGAGGGGTGGGGTCATCCTAGCCTGTTACACTGTTATTCCAGTAATAAAACAAAAATATGTTGTGTTGTATGATTAGCAGAGTTTGTTGTGATTATACTGGCATGCAATGCAAAAAAAAGCTATTAATTGGGTTTATTTTTGCCACCTTGTGGGGTCGCACAGTGGGGTGCGACTAATATCAGGGCGTTATTTTTCACTCAGCTACTTCCACGTTATTGGCTCTCAGTCCGTCAGATACAACAGGGTGGCGAAAGAAAAATAGGAAAGCTCTGGGTGGAATTAAAGATATGTTAATGTCAGTGCTATAGCTCCGCAGTGTTTACAGTAAATAACGTATGACGTGAGTGTTACATAAAGCTTGGAGGGGGAGGCCGCTGTTATCCGCTTTGGAGATGGGATCAGAAGACGGGATGGTTTTACGGTTTAAAAGAGCAGTGTCACAGTTACTGCATGTGCTTGCAATTTAAACACTGTAAATGTGTTCAACTGCTAGTCAAAATCTAGCTAATCTTCTTCCTCTATGATTTTTTGGCGATGGCAACCAGCTTGCATTCTTCATATCCCTTGGCTAAAGCTTAAAATAGCCCTTTGAATCGTAAAATTTATAAAGAAAGCTCCTTTAATATAGAAAGCATAATGAAAGTAAAATTTATAAATATAATGCAAAATGGAGACTGATTGGCAGGGATGGAATCAGATTGTGACTTTCAGTCGAGCAGATTCACTTTCTTGGGAAGCAAGCACGGAGCATGTGCAGTGATTGTGGCACAGCTCCTTTAATTTTCGTACCAATGTCAAATGCAGTCGCTGCTGCCTGGAGTATCCTGAGCTGTGCAGAAAAGTTAAGACAATCTTAACACCTTTTGCAGCCAGAAAAACAAACTCGTCCCTGCAGGGCTTCATTTTTTTATTTTGTTCTTGCTCTCTACCGCGGTCTGGAATGGCTGTGGCCTGAGACGTAAACAGCTGGTCTAAGCTCCAGAATACCAGATGGGCAGACATGTTTATTAACCCCTTAAACTCTAACTTTTTACTTAAGTTTCCCCTTAAGTCATTTCAAAGTCAGAAAAGGCATTTGTCCCCATATAATTGGGCATAGTCTCATATATATTCTGAATCTGCTGGTTGCAGAGCTTCACTGAAGGTACATCACACTTTTATTGAGTGAAATATTCAAACCCAGGATGCAGTGTTTTTATGGCCACAATACCACATCAAATTTAAAATATCTAGATTTTGTACATCATATTTGACAGATTTCCCTGTAATTCAGCAGGACATATTTTACACAGTTGGTAACCTTGGGATCTCCACTGGAATGTAAAATAGGCCTGAAGTTCCACAGGTTTTAATTCAGTATCTGTATTTTATGGTCCGTAGGTTGTATAGGGTTAAAATCTAGAAATTTTTGCTCTCAAAAGCCTTGCATTTTGGGAATAACAAACCTTTGCAAAATAAACAGTAATTTTTTAATGTTTAATTAATATTGCCTTGTATCAAATAAATATTTTAGTTTTCAGGGTAGATGGCAGTCCTAAGCCCCTCATCTTGAGTAATTATTTTAAATTATTAATCATTGTGATGTAGTTTTACAAAAAAAATCACTAAATACCTTAAGCTAGGAAAACTTGTTTTAAAGATATGGATGGTAATAGCAATAAATTCTGCTAGTTGGGGGGAAAAAATAATGAAACAGGTTTAGGATTCTGACTTGTATCTGAAGAGAAGAACTATTGCAAAGAAATTAAGATTTGTTGTCTTTTTTTTTTTGCTCAAATGTTCCTTATGCGATCATATCTATCCACTCCCCTGTTGCCTCATTGTCTTGCCTACATGAGTTTCCAGTCTTGTCTCAGTCGGGGCAGGATTGTTAGTTTGTTTATTTTCCACTTAACCCTCCAGTCAGTTATTATCTGCTAATACTGAGCGAGATGCTCCTCTCCTTCTGAGGTTCTGTTAAGCAAGAGATTGTCTTTCATTACATTTCTGAGTGTAATCAATGGGAACAGCACCCAAGCCCTCACCGATCTGCAGGATTTGTACCGCCTTCCTGTTCACTCCTTCCCTCCTGTTCAAACACGGTCCTGCTCCTGTGAGGGAGAATCTCCTCCCGGCTTCGGAGTGTCTGGCCTTGACTCAGACACCCTCTCACCTACAGCACTAATACCATTTAAGACGCTGAACTGCCATTCTCCTGTTCTGAGCCTCAGCGTATGTTCATCAATTACCTTATTCCTGTTAATAAATGCCCCTATGGCTTTTCACCCAATCTGCATTTGGCTTCCCCCCTTGGATTCGCGACAAAATGGGCTACAAATTAATGAAAAAGTCAACTTAAACAGTCTAAGTAAGAGTTGGTCTCTATATGTGTCAGATCAGCCTCAACATATCTTGGCCTGGAGTATTTGATTGATTGACTCTTTACTGTTGAATGACACTTTCAGCCATTTTTCAGCTATCTCATGTCAGCATACAATTCCTTCACACCTACGGGCAATTTAGAGTCTCCAGTCAGCCTGACATGTCTTTGGACTGTGGGCGGAAACTGTGGTACCCGGAGAAAAGCCACAGGCACACGGAGAGAATCAGGCATGCCCCAGACTGCATTCAAACCCACCGTCTTGCTGTGAGGCGGCAGTACTAACCCGGATATTCTTTTATTCAGTGTTTTGATGACGGTGACAGAGAGTGCTGTCTTACACTTGGTTCTAAAATCTCCCACATGAGTTCAGTTGGTTTGAGATCAGGTGACTGAAGGCAGTGGCACGAGCTCAGGATCATTATCAGACTCGTGAAAGTGTTCAGTGAGCCCTTGTGCCCTGTGGGGTTTGGGCCAGTGTCCTCCTGCGGGACACTCCTCCCATCATGGGAGGAGCTTCATCACAGGATGTAAAGGTGATTCACACGGGACACCTCTGAGCTGATTTACAGTGACTCCTCTGCACATTTCAGGGGATGATTGGACCCAAACCAGGCCAGGAAAATGAGCAGAAATATCAGCATTCTTTATGAATGTTCACTCATTTCAGATTTTTATCCCCCGCCGCGCGATTAGCGCGAAGTGGGGGATATAGCATTGGGTTCTGTCCGTACATCCGTACCTACGTCTGTCCGAACGTCCGTACGGAGACATAAAATTGAGGCGGCGGGGGATATTGCCATGTTAGTGGCAAACACTTGTTTACTTTAATTTGTCAAACTACTATATTCACTGCACATTTCGATTTGGTAGAACATTTGGGCTGAACATGCGGGACTAATTTGTCAACAGCCCTTGCATGTGTGTGACCACATCTCATATAACACATTGCATGAATAAAAATGCAGCTGTAATTACTATAGTGATATATACCTGCTGCCACCGAACAGCAGAGAAGAGTTACAGTCATGTTCACCAGCGGGCAGAAATACATAATGAATCTGATCTCGCGCAGCTCTGTTTGATATGCAGCGAAATAAATGTTTCATGGAGATGGGATTTCATTGTGCTCTCTGCATTGGTTTGTGATCAAAACTTTTAGTTGAGTTTCGTTGTAGGCCAACGTGTGGGTGTGCATGAATGTGTGTGTGTGTGTGGGGGGGAGAG
This sequence comes from Gymnothorax reevesii, assembly GCA_029721435.1. Classification (NCBI taxonomy): domain Eukaryota; kingdom Metazoa; phylum Chordata; class Actinopteri; order Anguilliformes; family Muraenidae; genus Gymnothorax; species Gymnothorax reevesii. The sequence continues at coordinate 7,220,938 of CM056574.1, read as the reverse complement.
GGGGGTCTATCTCCTGTAGGGACCAAATTTCCCCGCAAGTGATGGAAAATCAGATTTCTCAATCCTTCTGGGGACACTTTTTGGTCCCCACAAGGTAACTGCACTATTTTAGGGTTCGGGGTCAAGGTCGGAGTAATGTCAAGGTGTGGGTTAGAGTATGGCATGAAGTGTTTAGAGTTATTGTCAGGGCAAGGAGTGAAGGAATGAATGTAAGTCTATGAGATGTTCCCACAAAACGAGAAAACACAATATGTGTGTGTGTGTGTGTGTGTGTGTGCGTGCGTGCGTTTGTATGTGAGCTTGTGTGCAAGGTTGTGTGTTTGTGTGTGTATGTGTGCTTGTGTGCAAGCATGTGAATTTGTGTGCGCGTGCACACATGTTTGTGTGTATGTGTGCAAGTGTGTGTTAGTATATGTGTGAGTAAGTGTTTATGTATGTGAGTGTGTTTGCTTGTGGGCAAGGGTGAGTGCATATGTGTGTATGTGTATATGTGTGTGTGAGAGAGAGAGACAGAGAGAGATAGACTGTTTGCACGTAAGCACGTTTACACTCAGTCTCTGTGTTGTTGAGGTTTGCTATCAATAGAAGCAGGTTTTGCCTTATTAGAGCAGTCGTCTCCTGTGACTGTCAGGCATCTCCTTCACGCTTTACTCTGATCACTCAGGATGAAGGCTGATGCTTCATGTACAAGAATATCTGACGCCTCAAGGGTGACTCTTAGCCTTTGGCTTCTGGCCCTGGGGCAGCTCACGGCAGTCTGTGTGCACAGGAGCACCATGCCCCGGATCATAATGAACACACACATCTAACCCCAGCCATCCTGTCTGTCAATCACGAGCACGCCAGCCTCCTGTTTGCTGTGGTCTGCTGTTTGCTTCTGTGTGTTTGCGCATAAACGTAACATGAAGCATTGCAGATGCTGACAAGGTCGGAATACCAATTGCGTTTGTGTGTACCAGCGTGCTCACTCAGGGTCCCGTTCCCTCATTAAACGTCACCAAACTGCCATGTAAATCATTTTTTAACAAACTTGATGTTTAATTAACGATTTCTGAGCACTGAGACAGTGCTGCAGTCTTTTCCCACAAGTGAATGATTAATTCATGCATCCTGTCATTATGAAAAACAATGCAGCAGCGAGGCAAAACACCGCGTATCATTATGTGAATGCATGGGTGTTGTGTGTGTCTTTGCATGTGTGTTTGTGCATGCATGTACGTTTGTGCATGTGTGTGTGTGTGTGTGTGAATGTGTATGTTTGTGAAAGTACCTCTTTCTTTGTTTGTTTGGTTGGGTTAAGATCTGTATGTGTTTGTGTTTGTTGGTGTGTGAGAGTGTGTGCATGTGTGCATGTTTTCCATAATTAAACCACCATAAATTATAATTGTTATTGTAAGTACTCTACTGGTACATTTCAATCTCAACTCTGGGGCATTGTATTTAACTTTCCCCATTTATAATCTTCTATTTAAAGCCCTGAACGACACACAGCTTTTGTACAGACGCACTGAAAATCACTCAGGTGTCACATGCAGGTCAGATGCTCAAAATGGAGGCCCTATTTTCAGCAGAACCTCCCCCACCCCCACCCCGCCCCGTCTCGAGCTAATCTACCCGCAAGAAAAGCCTTCAGGTGTGAATGGGTTCACCTGTGCAGGCGATTTCCAGAGAGTGGATTTTTTTTCCACGGTTTTCACCTCAGTAATTCTGTCGCGCGGCTTCTGGAGATTAAAGTCACTCTATTTCTGTTACAGAATGGGGAAGTATGACTCTATATACATATTCAGTACCGTTCATATACCGTTTCATTCTGAGTTGTACTTTTGTTCTATTTCAAATTAGGCTTTTTAATTATGAGTAAAGACTGGCATAAGGATTGACTTGAGTAAAGCTCTTTTGTGGTTTGAAAAATCATAAATATCTCAGCTGTGATTTTATGGATCACGTAAATACTGCCTGAGTTTCAATCTCTGAGTGATTCCAAACTTTTGATCGATGCTGTTAATATTTATATTAGATTAATATCGGTTGCTGTATCCATAGCCATTCATAATGCGCGGCACATTAATGACGAGCTGCATGATGCATGTTGAAAATGCTTTGAAGTGTTATAAGAGCAGCTTTTGTTGTTATGAAACTTATCACTCTGTGGAATTTTTTTTTTCTAAAGCTCATGGTCCAACACAGAATAATCCATGAAATGAACGCCTTTCTTCAGTCAGTGCATATGACAGTCAGTCGCCATAGAAACAAGATCATGTTTCTCACCTTAAGATTCTTAAAGACATGACTTCAAATGACAGATCTTCTTTTCTTGTCTTAATTTTTGTATCACGTTCTCCGCAAGCCACATTGTGCCAGTGTGTGCAAAATATTTACATCATGCTCATTTTCAAAAGAAAAAAAATGTACTTTGACATTCACTTTTTTATCTTTTTTTTTTTTTACTTTTTATATTTTTATCAATCATTTCTACACTGATGTGCGCACTTCAGCAGTCATCGCTGCAGAAAGCATGGCTGTTAAATACCACTCGTTTTCAGTCTCATTTTCTTCTTTTTATTGATTTATCTTGAGAAACGTGAGATTCGTGCTCACGAGCACTCATCATGCGAAATCTTGTCTATCGCCCTCCTTTGCGACCACCTAGTAGAGATCGTTGAAAATTTTAAATGATTCTGACCGCGCTAATCGCCGGCTGGGGACGGTGTAGGAATCGGGCCGTGGAACATCGCGGCTGCGCTCAAAAACCCGGGTCACACCGCCGTCCTCCACCTCCGCGTGACGGCGACCTCGCTGAACTGCTGCAGCTCGCGTGCCTTCGGTGTCCACGCAGGGAGTACTGCTGCTCCCGACTTTTAACACTGAGTTTATAGTCCGCCTCCAATGAGTCAGAGGGGGTGTGTGTTTGTCTTGCAAATGTATCTAGATAGATAGATAGTTCCCCCTATCTATAGTTAGATAGGTGAAACTGGGGCAAAATGGAGTACTAGGGAAAGATCTTTCCCCACATCCGTATAACTCATTCCAGGGACTCAAACGTGTATAAACGTTAAAGGTTTGCACATAAAGAACAATACGACAAAGAAAGAAATGCATAAATTTCAAGTTCTGGTTTTTATTCAAGATTGATAAAAAATGGCTCATAACCCTGTTTTACCCCATGCAAGGGGCAAAACGGGGTGGCTCCTGGGGCAAATTGGGGAACCCGCAAACTATTGTGGCAAGTCCAAAAAATGATCACAAAACAACGTCTAATTCCACCTTCAGTCTCACACGGCTCACACATGAATTCTGGGTTTCTGTTGCTTTCAGACAGTGCAGCACATGAGTGGTGCGCCCGTCTGCTGCAGGCAACACAACGGCCATGACTGACCGAATAAAAATCTTCACAAAAGACACATTCAGTATCCTCCTGTGTATCTGAACTTTTCTTTCCTTTTTCTGTTTTGCAACCTTTCACTTTTGGAGTACTTCTCTTTTCTTTCATCTCCAGCCGTTCCTTTGGTAAGGTGAACATGTGAGCACAGCCGTTTTCCCTCTCTGTCTTCACACCCGTTTGACACAAGAGTATCTGTGACATTACAAAATACACTAGGAGCATAACGGGGAAGTTCCCCATTATACTCCGCAACGCCCACCCCATTTTACCCCACATCACACACAGTACACAATACAGTTCAACCAGGAGAGACTCAAGTGAAATCAAGAAAATATTTATTATCCTTTGAGCATAAAGGGGTAACATGCTTATAATCGAATCAAGTGTTTGGCGCTTGGACTCTTTGGGAAGATTTGAAGATCGGGAGCACTGATCGGAGCAGCCGCAGGAAATCCCCCTAAGAGTCCAGACACTGGCGGTGGTGGCGGCTGAAGACTGGTGAAGCTGGACTGGCGGAACGAGTAGGGTGGTGTTGGGGAGGAGGAGGGTCAGCGAATGGCAGCATGGGTGAACTAGGGCGGAAAAAATAACATATATAAAAAGACGGCAACAGAATGATTGGCTAGCAACGCGACTGAGGTGCACTGTGGTTGGATAGAAGCGATTAGCTGCTATGCCAACTGACTGCTCATTGACAGCCCCGGATATTGTCTGCGGAGAATCAGGAGTGAACATGCATGAACAAAATAGACAGGGTTGACGAGCGCGAAAGAGAGAGAGTCTTCCTGACTGAACTTTCACTAAGCTTCATTCCTTTAAAGAAAAGCAAGGCGAACTTTGGTCAAGATCAACAAGGCGTTCCCTTTGCCTGTAGCACACTACTCCAACAGAACCTCACCTTTATATCAGAGTCTATTCAACAAAAAACTGTCCCACAAAAAGTACAAGTGAAAAATAGTATGAAAATGAACATATCTTGATATTTACCCTCCCAGGCGAGTTCAATTGCCAGTGTGCACTGGGAATAAATGCAGTGCTCTCATCAAGTGATCTCTCAAAGCCGATGAAGGCTGAGGTCACTCGAAGACTTTAGAGGAGGTATTCTGTATTCGGTAATATGTAGGTATTCGGTAATACCCCATTTTGCCCCCAGGTTACCCTATATGTGGTTTTAGATTTCACCCCTCACAAATGAATAAGTAGGCTCTTCTGTTATTGGTTCAACTGAAAAATATTTCGTGAAACATGTTCATCATTAAGAAAATAGACAGCGTAGGATAACATGTAATTATCTACAACATTGTACTTATTTTCTTTTTTGTGTGTAATATTACTTTAAAAAGTGTTTAATAGGCTACATATTTGCATTTCTCAAATAATAGTAATTTGATTGATGCATTTTCCACCGTCTATTTCTAATGAAAACAGCGCTGGTCGCAGATAAAATGGGCGAGACGCCAGTACTCTGAATGAGGCGCCGCTGCAGCCTCGTGTGAGCAGTTCTAACCTGTTAATACTGGCGGTGAAATGGATACGGAGAGGTTTAGTGACGCGCACTCCTTGCAAGGGCGGGTATTGGGATCCAGGCGTATAATGCGGTCTCAGCGTCTGCGGACATGCAGCAGGAGTCACTTACTGTAATAATTCAGCACCTGTGTGCGACGCATGCGCTGACTTAACTTCACTCAAACTCGCACCAAACCAGAGTCGGCATACCCATGACGCTTAAAATAAAATGTATTAAAATTCCTTTTGTGCGATTTGCCACTCACGAAGCTGTAGCTACCTGTGGGCAGGTGTGCGGCAGGACTATCGCTAGCTGATGAATTCTGACATAGCTCAGCCAGCGACTGCTTTAACACGCTTTGTGCCCGCAATATGAAATGTGTTGCTCACCTCAGGCGCGACCCATAATGATAAAGTATGATTGGCTATCCCTCGAGTCAGTGGTGGGACCTTCAAGAGAACTGGTAGTGATTCCGTTTTAAATCTTTCAGCATGTTTGGTGTCTACAAATAAAATCGCATCGCAGATACAATTTTTTATGGGGAATAACACTGAGGCCTACTGTCGGAAGGTTGGGATATGTCCCACCCCCTTGAACATGTTCCTGTTCCACGAGCTATTTCAGTCAAAAAATAAAAAATCGGCAAAAAGGAAAACTGAAATCAGCGCTCAACACTGCTTAAACAGAGCAATCTCAGCTGCTTTTGATAAGCTGAGCTCAAACTTTGCAGCTGAGAAGTGAGTGCAGATCGAGCTCTACGCAGTATGCAGAGACTGCCGCAGTTTTCCTGTTTGTTTAAAATAATTCCGCACTCATCTCAGCATTCCAACCCATTGTTGAAATATTTGATAGGAATATAAAGTAGGCCGTCTAAATCGTTATGAACTGCACTAAACTTTGAGCCACACTGATCCATGAGGGAGATTCTGTGTCCTGTTCAATAATGTGGCAAAAAGAAAGGGTGCTTTTACCAGCAAAATTTCCAGCTCATAATAAATTCATGATGAAACGCCATTAGGCCCTGATATTGCCTATTAGCGAGCATTTCGCCTGTAATGTCTAATCACGGATTCCTGCTCCCATCGGTCAGAGAGAAGCATATTAAATTTTTTATTTTCTAAAAAGTACTGAGAATTGCAGTCGTTTTGAAGGGTTTACCATTCATTTTAAAGTTGCTCTCAAGTCTTTTGGCCCAAAGCAGAAGTTTTGTTCTTAACTCAGACAATAACTCATTCTAAAGAGATTAAACCCCACTTGGCAGCAATACTCCCTGCAGAAACTTCTTCTTTAGATCAATTACTTCACTTAAGATAGTTTCACACAAAATCACTTAAACAAGGTGCTGTTTTTGTCTTCCTTTCTATTTAATAGTTCCTTTGGCTTTAGTGTCCCAAACTTAATGTCTGTTACGTGTCCTCCTGAATTATTTAACCAGCTGTGATTCTGTCTGAAATTAAAGTCTTACATAAAATGATAAGATATTTACAGGATCTGCATAAAGGATCACAAACCTGTCTTTAAAGAAATGGAAATAGAAAATGAAAAATGAGGACCCACTAAAGGCGAGTTATAATGAGGGCGTTTAAAAGGCACTGGAGGTATAAAGCTGCTGTACACAGTGAAAGAATCATCAGACCCAGAGGATAAAATGTTAGAAAATAAAAAGGAAGTCTTAAACCTGAAGAAAATCAATAAAAACTGCTCACAGACTCAAACAGAGCTTGAGAAAGTTGGTTAGAATGAGAATCACCTCTAATGCGAGCAAGTGAAGAGAGAGATTGAATTCTGAGAAGCTAAATAACATAGAGACACACACACACAAACACACACATGCACACACACTCTCACACACACACATACACACTCACACATACACAGCAAGTTGATGCAACTGTCTGCTTGGCACACTGTCGCCTAGTAACAGGCAATCTTTCAGCAGCAGCCGCTGAATCCCAGGCTGTGACCTCATCAGCAAGAGCCGCTGATCTCGAGCAGTGACCTCATCAGTAATAGCCGCTGTTTCCAAGCTGTAACCTCATCAGTAAAAGCCGCTGTTCCCGGCAGTGACCTCATCAGTAAGAGCCGCTATTCCTCGCAGTGACCTCATCAATAGCAGACTGGATCATTTGTCCTGCTTCCTGATTAGAGAACATTGAGAATGAGGACAGTACCGTGCAGCAGTGGGAAGCGCTGTCACCTCATGGGGAGAAGGTTTTGGATTAGAATCTCATGCTGTGGCTCTCTGTGTGTCCCAGGGCATGCGCTGACCCCTCCTCTCCAGCCTAAAAAAAGGTCCGCCTAATGATATTCACAACCTCACTCTGCATTCTCGAGTGAGGCTGCGCACCCCCACCACAGCTGAGCACTGCCCTATTTTTTGATATCCCTACCAAAAATTAACTGTATTTTTGTTATTTTTATGAAGCAAGAATCTATATAATCTCAGCAATAAATGAGTGGTTGTTGGAATTGTCTACCTCTATTAGTTACTGTATAATGGCAGCATATGAGTGTGCACCCCACTTATGCACAAGCTGAGTTCCGTGACCCAGAGAGATATCCAGATCCAGATCAGTTTGTGATATTTTCTTATCACAATTGAGATAATGCTTATGATATTCCCCTTTTTTCATTTGCATCACTATGCATTCAAAATCATTGAAAAGTCACATTTTCCTTATCTTGCAAAATGGTGAAGAATTACTCAAAAAATCTTGGATACTGATTTGCATACAGATAACTCTCAAATTGGAGGCAAGATATACTTTTGGTGAAGTTCCCATGCAAATTTGTTTGTTTGTTTGTTTGTTATCCTGCCAACTATCCAACCTTGGACCTTGGACAGCATCTATGACTGTTCCTTATTACACAGACTGATAGAGCTACAGGACCTTGGACAGAATCTATGACTGTTCCTTATTACACAGACTGATAGAGCTACAGGACCTTGGACAGCATCTATGACTGTTCCTAATTACACAGACTGATAGAGCTACAGGACCTTGGACAGCATCTATGACTGTTCCTTATTACACAAACTGATAGAGCTACAGGACCTTGGACAGCAACTATTCCTTTTCATTATGACACAGACTAATAGGGTTACAGGACCTTGGACAGCATCTATGACTATTCCTTATTACACAGACTGAAAGAGCTACAGGACCTTGGACAGCATCTATGACTGTTCCTTATTACTCAGACTGATAGAGCTACAGGACCTTGGACAGCATCTATGACTGTTCCTTATTACACAGACTGATAGAGCTACAGGACCTTGGACAGCAACTATTCCTCTTCATTATGACACAGACTAATAGGGCTACAGGACCTTGGACAGCATCTATGACTGTTCCTTATTACACAGCCTGATAGAGCTACAGGACCTTGGACAGCATTTATGACTGTTCCTAATTACACAGACTGATAGAGCTACAGGACCTTGGACAGCATCTATGACTGTTCCTAATTACACAGACTGATAGAGCTACAGGACCTTGGACAGCATCTATGACTGTTCCTTATTACATAGACTGATAGAGCTACAGGACCTTGGACAGCGTCTATGGCTGTTCCTTATTACACAGACTGATAGAGCTACAGCACCTTGGACAGCATCTATGACTGTTCCTTATTACACAAACTGATAGAGCTACAGGACCTTGGACAGCATCTATGACTGTTCCTTATAACACAGACTGATAGAGCTACAGGACCTTGGACAGCATCTATGACTGTTCCTTATTACACAGACTGATAGGGCTACAGGACCTTGGGCAGTGTCTATGACTGTTCCTTATTACACAAACTGATAGAGCTACAGGACCTTGGACAGCATCTATGACTGTTCCTTATTACACAGACTGATAGAGCTACAGGACCTTGGACAGCATCTATGACTGTTCCTTATTACATAGACTGATAGAGCTACAGGACCTTGGACAGCGTCTATGGCTGTTCCTTATTACACAGACTGATAGAGCTACAGCACCTTGGACAGCATCTATGACTGTTCCTAATTACACAGATGGATAGGGCTACAGGACCTTGGACAGCAGCCTTCTCACTCACACAGGTAAGCTCACCTGAGTCTAATTAGTAATTACCTCAGGTGTGGCCAGTTTTTCCTTATTTTTTCATCAGTCACAAGCGCAAAGCAACAGTATCTTTATTTTTCCCCCATAGATTTTGTGGCTCATTGTAAGACAGTGTTGTGGCGTCCAGCAGTTTCCAAGAATGGCTGATTTTTTAATTTTTTTTATGTTGTAGTAGCTGCTGCTAGGGCTTTTCACTGCAGAAAAAATAACTTAGATGGAGACCTTAGCCTATCCATTGCATTCACATTTTAAATTCCTCTTTGTTTAAATGTCAAGACACAAATCTAGGAATTTAAACCAGGATAGACAAAGAGCCTGAGTGTTTTGTGTGGCTCTAGCTCTTCTGTGGGCCTCTGTTCTTCCTAAAGAGATTCATCCTCTCTCTATTTAAGTTATTTAGCTGCTGCTTTTATCTAAAGTGACTTGGTTGATTCGGAGGAACTTAGAGGCCAATCCACCGGTGCAATGTGGTTTCTCTGTCACTTTTTATACTTCAGATCATGAGGTAGTGGAGGAAATGTTGTAATCATCGGAGCTATAAAGTCCAGGGATCTGACACTAAATCCTGCTGCGTTTCTTTCCTCTAGCCGGCTGAATCAGTGATTAGTTCTACTCTTGGCAAAAAAAAAGTTGTGCTCATTTACAAATCAGGGCTCTTAGAACAAAACAGTGATGCGGCTGTTGACTTGGATATCAAACCTCTGCTCATGAAGTCACCACTGTTTCGTGTTCTCTCCCCTGACACAGCGATAACATGATATACAGCGAAAAAATAGATTAATCCCCCCATCCCACCCACTATAATAAGAGGATAAGCACATCATTTTTTTAAAGATTGTATTTAAGTCTGAATGCGACTCTTACTGCCAAAGTTGTAATTATAGTTTGTGTTGCTGAGTTGTGCTTCTCCGATACTCATCAGGGGTAGAACACATCAAGGTTCAGAAATTAGAAGAAGAAAAAGAAAAAAAAGAAGTAGACGGTCTGTCACAGTAGCTTTTCTCTAATCTCCTAATTGTGGTAATTAGTGCAATTCTTCAGCCAGGAAGTCAAACTCATTTGAGATATGGGTTGGCTGAGCGCTCTGGCAGGAGCATATGCAGTTGGATTTTAACTCTCTGATCTATGGATTTTCCATGTACATGGGCGCGAGAGGTGGGTGCTGAGGGTGCTGCAGCACCCCCTGTTGACAGGGAGTAAAAGCACACAGACAAGGTGTAAACATTAACAACTTTAAATATGCAGCCTCTTTACAACAATTTGTAATACATTTCCTGTAAGAAGGTATTGAAACGTAGCCTAAATATTATTTTATTCGATATAAATAAATTAATTTCTCCAATCTGACGAAAATCGTCATCACATCAGGTAAAAAAGTGCATAAAGTCAAGTGCAGGCAGCACGTGGAGGGATTTTAGTGGTTGCCGGAGGAATTAAACAAAGTCACAGAAGAGAATCGTGGTGTGATTTGATAGATAATTTCAATGAGGTTTGTTTAAAAATGGTGATGGTTGCATTGTGTTAAAGAAACGGACCTCATTCTGTGTTTTATCTGCACAACCTCAGTGACAATTCGTTTGCTAAAGGGGGATTTAGCAACAGGGAAAAGGCAAAAGAAAGAACTTGGTCAGCATGAGTTGTCAGACCTGCCCTCTGATTCATTACGTGTGTTAGCGACGCTTTAAGTAACTCCAGATTGTGCTGTGTTTAGGAGTTTGCAGCTAGGAATCAACATTCTGCAAGGACAGAGCTGCGACATTTATTCAGATCGACTAAATTCCTGGACCATGAGGGAATATCGCTCAGACGGCACAGTCATCGCGACACGTACCGCAGCAGGTTGTGCGCGAGAATGCGCTCATTACCGAAAGCTTGAGAATGGCTTTCACGTACCTGCTGTAAAAAGATGTAAAAAAAAGTCGCCCGTTTGAGAGAATTTTAAGAAACCAAAGGGAACGATTTTCGCCTTTTATAGGATTAGTCTGCTGCCTGTCGGTTTGCGAAACTGACAAGCTACATTCATTAAAGATAGTAGATTCAATTGAAAGTAACGTCATTTAATGCTTTAAATCACTTTATTCAAATGGAGGATTTAGTCCGAGGATTATTTGTTTATTTTTTGGGCTGATGACCTGAAGCTCATAAAGCGGAGCATAATAGCTAGGTCCTTCTGCGCCAATGTTTTATTGAGCGCCACAGGAAGTTGTTTCTGTTTTAAATGTAAAAAATGCTGAAAGGGGAGATGGAGTTCAGAGAAAGGTAAATAATTCTGTATCCAACCTCAACTTTTTTAAGCTTTTTATTTTCCAGAAAAAATTTAAATGGGGCCTCGCCATTATATTTTGGAGGGTTTTATTTGTGAGAAGGGGGGTACTTGTCATCCCTATAATAACGTGCGCGTTTTCAATGTAGCCTGTCGGTGGTTTCTTGGTCATTTCCTCATTAGTAATTTCTAAATCATTATACGATTGTGTATTGGTCTTGTTAATTCAAATAATATATTGTTTGATTGTCAATCAGGCGATATCAAACTGAGAGGGGTTGTGAGCCATCATGTGTGAGACAGGCAAATCCCGGCAGCATTACCAGGAGTTGGGGTTGAAGAGGTTGAAACAAATAAGGCAACTAAGCATGATAGCTTTTTAAATGACACATGCGTACAAAACAAAGGAACTTATTGGGATAAAACATATGGAAAACATGCAGGCCCCAAGACAACAATGCGATGATAAGTTTTACTTTTTTATAATCGGTTATGATTTACATGGCGAGTATTCGTTCATTCCAGTACTCGTTTGCACCCTTAGTTGCTATGACCGCTGTTGCAAAGACCAACATTGTCATGACGCCCTAACGCAGTGCTATTAAAAAAAAAATGAAGTCACACTTCTACTTTCGGTTGGCAGCCCCCCATAAGATGACAGTGTGGACACTGTCCACTGTTAATCCTTAACCCTTAACCCAAACCCTAACCCTAACCGTCTAATAAAGACGTCAAAAGCTTCCTTCTGTGTCGTATATCGACGCTTGCTCAGATCACGTCAACATATGACGAGTCCGGATGAGAATGTGTAAGAGCGAACTAATCAGACGTTCCAATCAAAACCTGTTCAATTAGAATCAGATGTGCAAATGTGGGGCTGTAGCAAATACCAGCCGTCGTTTGCCGGTAAGATTGAACGCGCCAGTGTTAAATGCCCAACCTCGGTCCAAATTAGCAGTAGCTAGTAAAAAGAGCTGTTTCCCTTCAGTGGTGTCCCAGAGACCTACCTCCACTGGAAATAAAAATAACAAAACAAAAATACAAAAAGAACATTAAAATGATGGAACGAATGCACATTCAGCAAATATGCAAAAAAAAAAAAAAAAAAGAAGAAAAAATGAAAAAGGATCTCAACAAATCGCCAACAGTTTTGCAGGATGAAAGTGGATGAAAAGCAGTTTTTTGGCAGTGGCTCTTATTGGCCCGAACTCAGCAGTCCTCCCCGTGAAACCACACATTCATGCCGCCATCTAGGATCGACTAAATGAGTTCCTTTTGCTTTCTGCTTACACTGTGTCAAAACCCTCCGACTCTGCCAAATTACTTTTGGGAAAGAGGGGGACGGGGTATGGGGGTGCCGTTGAGACGGCTGTGGAAGTGAAAGACCAGCCCGTTCGTTTTTGGCAGCAAATTGAAAGCGGGACACGCAGACCGGCTGTAGAGATGCCGCTTGTCTGATTGCGGCGAGTCCCTCTCCGGGTGAGGACTGCTGACAAAAGATCGGATCGCTTAAAGCGACCCAAAAATAAATAAATAAATAAAAATCATACATCACGGCAAAGTATGCTTATGAAAATCAAATCAAGTAAGTACACTGAGGTTATTTTCCGCGCCCTGTAAAAGCGTGTAATGCCCCGCACTGCACTTCCTGTTATCGGCGAGGCGATGGCCGCAGCCTGGGTAATGGATATAAACACAGGCAGCGATGGATTCCGATCATTGATCATGCAATGAAAAGCAAAGGAAGGAGCAGTATTTTGCTCTATGGCCAATATTTTCGCACACAAAGTGTAGACGTTTTCATTTCTGTGGTAAGCTCTAATGAACCGGCAAACTGTCCATTATATTTTTACGACATATTAAAGAAAATATGTGTTTATTTTTAATGAGGACACGCTGTATTTCAGTTTTACATCCCCCTGTCGCCTGTGTCTTGTTCGTCCATGATGTGACCCTGTTCAGGGTCACAGAGGGGCTGGGGTTTATCTCAGAATGCAGTGGAAACGAGGCAGAAAGTGTCTGGGGCACATAGGCACACATTCAACTCACACATACAGGATATTAAGAGACTACGATGAGCTTGACATCAACATCCTGGGATTGAAGGTTAGAACTGGATTGAAAACACAAAGAACAGTCAGACCCCACACAGCCAGGCCCAGATGAGATTAAAGCCCACACACTTCCTGCAATGAATGCTGCGCACAGTGCCACCATACCATCCTGCGGTTACTCTACCCGGAGTTAATGTGTGAGGGTCATTATTTGAGTTTGAGCAGGATGAAGCTGTTAGAATGATTAAGAGCTTTTTGTTGTCTCTGTCTGTGGTTTGGAGACTAAAGGTTTTCTCAGAAATCCAATCCCTGTTATGACTTTCTTAACTTTTCTCTTTTGAAGGTTCACTGCTGTATTTTAACTAAGGGGTCATCGCTAATGAATAACTTGTCCCTGGAAAAGCCAAGAGCTAATTCAGCGCTGCACTCCTCTATAAAGCTCTTTAAAGAAGAGCATAAAAGAGTTTTTTTTTTTTTTTCTTTTGATGGCAGTCGCTGAGTGAGACCGAGAGCCGATACGGCGCTGCTTTCGATTAGTGGCGAAGTGGCCCAATTGGCACCTGCAGGTTTGGTGGTGGAGCTGCAGTTAGCACTTCAGTGTCTCTGGTGGGCCCTTGAGAAAGGCCCTTAATCCACATGGCTCCTGGGGGATCGGCCGTTCCTTGGTCCAATTCTGTTGGATGACAGTGTCTTTGAATATATGCAATGTGATAAAATTTTATTTATTTTTATTTAACCAGGCAAGTACCACTGAGATTGAAATCTCTTTCTCAAGGGAGCCCTGGGGGTTGAGGTGGGGAGGGAGAGGACAAGTTGCACAGCCAATTAGATCAGGGGATGATTAGGTGGCAGGTGGAGAGAGGGGGGTTGGGACTTTAGTCATGACACCGGGGAACCCCCTGCTTGGAGTGTTGTTGGATCCTTAATGACCACGAGGAGTCAAGACCTTGGTTAAACATCTCATCTGAAAGACGGCGTCCCCTTCAGTACAGTGTCCCCATCACTGCACTGGGGCATTGGAGATTATTCCACCAGAGGGAAGATCGCAACCTACTGGCCACCAACACTTTTCACTGCTTTTCCCTGGTGGTCTCCCATCCAAGCACTAACCAAGCCCACACCTGCTTAGCTTCAGCCACGCAGCTGGAGCAGATTGAAATGTGGTCTGGCTGCCAGCAATTTGTCCCTGGTCGACCCTTTTCCCATCATGCAGTTTGACATTGCCATTCTCTCTCACAAGCAGTGAGCCACACACGTCCATAGGAGTCCTGCGGCAAAAGCACTTCTCTAACCCAAAGACAAGAGTGATGCAAGATTGAATGGTGAAAGAGAGAAACAGGGGTTCAGCGCCTGAAGTTGTTTTCGGGGTTAAGGGCCTTGTTCAAGGGCCCGCTGTCAGAGTTCTTTCCAACTTCATCCCTCCATTTGCGGGTCAGAATCTGAAATCCCTCCAGTGACTTGCACCAGCAACTGTGCAGTTGACTGCAGTTGTCAGGCAAGCAGCCAGATTACCAGCTATATTATCAGCGTACTGTGATGTAATGAATCTGACCTCACTGTCCTTCCATCACGCACCTCTGCTGTGACATCACCGTTTTTTTTATTTTTCATTTTGTCCAATCAGGTCTAATGTCAACCAAAGAGTGAAGTCACCTATAAACTCATCCTGCTACTAATGTCACTGCAGAGGCGTTTTACCCCCTGAGCCTCGGCAAACGACCCCAACCTGCCCCGGGGGGTGAGTGGGGATCCCAGAAACGAGGGATGAGTGTGGGGGTGCAGAGGGTGGCAGCCAGAATGTAACAGGGGTGGAGAAAGAGAGATAAATAGAGAGAGAGAGCGATGGGTAAAGATGAGAGTCCAGCTAACAGAACTGGAGGAGTGATGGATAGATGGATAGGGACGCAGTCAGAGGGAGAGAGAGAGCGAGAGGGAGGGGGAATGTGAGGAGGTCAGAGAGTAAGGAGCGATTGAGACTGAGAAACTGAGACAGGAAGTGTACAGACAGCCCTGCGTGTCCCCTGATGAGCTGAGGCTCGGTGTTTCTCATGCTGTTATGGGAGAGGAACGGCGAGCGAGTTTATGCCTTCATGTCTCTCTTATTTCGGTCCAGTCGATGGAAATCACAGGGCTGAACGGAGAGTCGCCGCGCCGTCACTTAAAGTGGTTTTCAGGGTCAGGGAGGAGAGCAGATCTTTCCGGAACAATGCCAGCCCCTGTGAGTGGTGTGGGAGGAGAGCGGATCTTTCCGGAACAGCAGTGGCCTGGCGGATGGGCAGAAGGCCTTGCGCTATCCTTGATGAGATCTCCAAGCAGCACTGACATGACTGTCGTGTCCTGCAGGGACCCAGCCCAGCACAGGAAGGGGGGAAAGAGGCTGTCAATCATACAACCCCAATTCCGAGATAGTTGGGACAATGTGAAAATTGTGAATACCGTAAAATCAAAAATGCAATGTCTTTCAGATCACATGAGCTAATATGTTATTAACAATAGAACACAGATAACATTTCAAATGTTGAAACTGAGACTTTTTACAGTTTTATTCACAATATGAGCTCATTTCAAATTTTCTGGCTGCATCAGGTCTCAAAAAAGTTGGGACACACGGATAAAAGGGCTGAAAAAGCAATTAATATATAAGAGAATCAGCTGAAAGAACATTTAGCAAGTAACTAAGTTAACAGGCATCAGGTGTAATATGATTGGCTATAAAAGGGATGTCTTAGAGAGGCTGAGTCTCTCAGAAGTGAAGATGGCCAGAGGCTCTCCAACCTGTGAAGGCTTGCGTGAAAAAATTGTGTGATACTTTAAAAACAATGTTCCTCAACGTTGAATTGGAAAGGCATTGAAGGTCTCGTCGTCGACAGTGCATAACATCATCAAAAGATTCAGAGAAACTGGAAAAATCTCTGTGCGTAAGGGACAAGGCCGAAGACCTTTACTGGATGCCCGTGATCTTTGGGCTCTCAGACGCCACTGCATCACTCACAGGCATGATTCTGTCATTGACATAACTAAATGGGTTTGGGCATACTTCAAGAAACTGCGGTCTGTAAACACAGTCCGTCGTGCCATCCACAGATGCCACCTAAAACTCTATCATGCAAAAGGAAGCCATTGTTGAGCATGATCCAGAAGCGCCGCCATATTCTGTGGGCCAAGGCACATTTAAAATGCATTGTAGCAAAGTGGCAAAGTGTCCCGTGGTCAGATGAGTCCAAATAGGACATTATTGTTGGAAATCATGGGCGTCGTGTCCTCCGGGCTAAAGAGAAGAAAGACCACCCCTGCTGTTATCAGCTTTCAGTGCAAAAGCCAGCATCTCTGATGGTGTTGGGATGCATTAGTGCATATGATGTGGGACACTTGCATGTTTTAAAAAGCACCATGATTGCTGAAAGGCATATAAAGGTTTTAGAGCAACATATGCTCCCCTCCAAATGACATCTATTCCAGGGAGGGCCTTGTGTATTTCAGCAGGACAATGCAAAACCAAATACTGCAGCTATCACAACAGCAGGGCCTCGTAGTAGAAGAGTCTGTGTGCCGAACTGGTCTGCCTGCAGTCCTGATCTTTCACCGATTGAGAACATTTGGTGCATAATTAAACAAAAAGTCTGTCAAAGGAGACCCAAAACTCTCCAGCAACCAGAAGCCTGTATTAAACAAGAGTGGGATCAAATTCCAATGGCTAAACTCAAGAAATTTGTCTCCTCAATGCTCAAATACCTCCATTCTGTGTTAAAAAGAAGAGGGGATGCTACACCATGGTAAACAGGCCCCTGTACCAACTTTTTTGAGACCCCTAGCAGCCACAAAATTTGAAATGAGCTCATTTTGTGGATAAAATTGTCAAATTTTTCAGTTTCAACATTTTCTATGTTATCTCTGACCTATTGTGAATAAAATACTGGCAGGTGTGATTTGAGAGTCATTGCATTTTGATTTTATTCACAATTTGCACTTTGTCCCAACTATTTCGGAATTGGGGTTGTAGTTTAGCCCCTCCCTCATCACCAGTTCATACCTATATATACGCTGCATTACCATATATACACATGCAGTGCTCATCGAACATCTCAATCCAAAATTGTGAGCATTAATGTGGCTTGACTCTCTCCCCAGCCTCCGCCGCGCTTCGCGTCTGTAACTGCCTCCACACTGCTGGAAATACTCTCCTCAAGATGTTAGAACATTGCTCTGGAGGTTAGCTCCTATTCCTGTCAGATAAGCGTCAGTGAGTGGGCTGTCTGGTTGACTGTAACAGTGTTTGATGGTACAGAGGTCAAGGTTTTGCGTTGGTCTGTCAAAGTTATCTAAACTGATGTTGATAAGCTATGAACACACTCCTCTCTGAACATGCAGGCGCTGTCATTTCCAAAAGTCTTTCCCAAAATGGGCAGAATAGAATCATCTGCTACATCCTTCCATTGTATTATGTTAAAAATCCTGCAGCAGTGCAATGAGTTCATTGCCACACCCAAACTCTGAAAAACAACAGGGACAGAATGTCTCCAGACTCTGCGCCTTGTAGTGTATTTGATGTGTTCATCCTTAGCTTTCTCATGCATGAATTATGATAAACTCAATCAGGATTTTTTTGTGTGTGTGTTTTTATACATCCTTAGGGATGTAAAACAAGGTTTGAAAAAAAAATGTTCTGTCTTCATTCTATAAATGACTTCTTTTTTCCATTGCAATGACCTGCCAATGGGATTTGTTGTATGGGATGATGCAATAGCGTCCACAAAAGTGGACTATATGCAGCAGAGCCCAAGATTGCAGGCATATATAGAGAAAAAACACTTTTAAACAGCTGCACACTGTAGTGACCTCCATGCATGAAAGGGTAAAGCATACTTAAGCACCACCGAATGAAGGCCTGTTTCACTTTGGCTCATGATATTCAGAGGGTGCAGCAGCAGGCTGAGGACGACACTCAGACGAGCTCCTCTTACAGAAGAGCCACAATGGACGCCCAGAGGATGCTAATGATACCTCTGGCTCCTGTGTTTCCCTCTTAGCACTGTCATTCACCCACAGAGAATGCAAAGCCCTCAGAAATCAATCTCCCTGCCTCCCTGTGTCTCGCTAAGGGCAGAGGATGGGGTGGGGGCGATGTCCATAGTCTAATCCAGGAATCATCAAATCACCATCCTCCAGGGCCGAGAACTGCTGGTTTTCCGCCCTGCCTTTTCCTGGTTATCAGGTGTGAAGACGGTCTGGCCAATCAGAAGCACCAACCATTAAGTTGAATAGTTCATTTTTGGGGAGACAAGAAAATCAGGGCTGGATTTGAATTTGTAGACCGGATTTGGTGATCACTGTCTCATGACTGAGCAGCGTGTCTGGGTCTGAGAATGTTGCCAGTTTCCGGCCCACAGTTTTATCCCTGCAGCTTTGGAGCATCTGACAAAGACCGTTAACCCCACAGCGCTCCAGTGGGGACTAGACCCAGCTTAGTCTAATCAATTGCTTTGGATAGAAGTACAAGTTCAATCACTACATTGTATGAAGTTTGGTAGTGAAGGTAAGAGTTTGTGATTTGGCCTGCAGACACAGCATGGCTCCTATTGATTGGATACCAGTACGTGCTCTGAAGTGAGTTTGTCAGAGCACCTCGTCTTCTCCTGGAGATTTAGAGATTGAAGTCATGGCGCTGCTCGCAGGTGAATGCTCTGTGACTGAGTGAATAATTCTGGTCCACCAATGGCTGACCTCCGCGCTGCGTCTGCTTCTGCGCCAGATCGCTTATGAACATGGCAGAATAAACGCGTTTGCTCTCTGACTGTCGCTCCATCGATTATGAGTTGCTTCTGGCTTGTGCGCATACAGACACGCCCTCTGAGATGGACTCTGCCCACACACAGCCGCGTCCACAGGGAGACATGCTCACTTATAGACACACCCATGCGAGGACCCGCCTAGAGACACGCCCACATATAAGCATGTCCACTGATGGACATCGTGCACGCACAGCCACGCCCACCCGAAGACACTGCCCGCGGACAGACGAGCCAATGACAGGTCATCATGTACGAATACTGTTTGGCTCAGTGAGTCCTGCTCACTGTTCAGTCTGATGCGATCATACAGAGAAGCAGATGAGACTGTTCATTCCCGAGTCTATTTTTCATTTCAGTTCATTTCAAGTTGAAGTTTCACCGGTGTTCAGTCAGGTTCATGCACTCAAACACTGTCTATTTCTGTTCGGTTGGAAACCGAGACGAAAAATGAGGTGCTCTCATGATTTCTGATGTTGATTGATGATGAGTCATCAATATTTCAGAGCAGTATAAAGCGCATGTGCATCTCTGTCATTAGTCATTTGCAGTTTTACTCCCTTTTTGGGTTTATGAATTAAAAACATTTCACCTGGAAATTGACTCCACAGCTATCCTGACTCATGCGCGTCCCCTGAGTGTCTAACCCCTTAAAATTGTCACTTTTCACTTAAATCTTCCTTTAGGAAAGATCAAAGTCAGAAAAGGCTTTTTTATGTTTCTGGACAGTGTCACACACAGATCTGCACCCGCTGGTTCCAGAGCCTCGCTGAAGCTACATCCCACTTACGCTGAGAGAAATATTGAAACCCAGGACGTCGTGTTTTTATGGCCACAGCATAACCTCCAATGGAAAACATCTCGATCTTGTGAATAATTTCATACACATTTCCTTGCAATTCAGCAGGATGTATTTGCGACCGTTGGAAACACCAGGATCACCACTAGAATTTAAAATAGGCCTGAAGTTACACAAGTTTGAATACTGCAGTGGCGTTTGAGGGTGTGTTTTATGGGGTTAAGGCAGAGGGGCTGCACTTTAAGTCTGTAGATGAAGGAGGGCCACACAGCACTTTTAGCCTGAATATACTGTAAAGCAGCCGTGCTCAGTCATTACCACAATGCACTGCTCTCCAGTGTCTTTGTTCGCATCTGTCCATCACAACTTTTTCACCTGTAGTCCCCCCCCCCCCCCCCCCCAAAGGCCCTTTCTGGGTGTCACTCTTTTGTAATTGTTTGGACTGTCTGGAAAGCAAGCGGCCGACAGAACAGGACGGGTCAGATGAGATGAGTTTGGATGGGCTACTTACTTTAGCCGAGTCGGAGCAGGACAGCCTTGCATAAGCGATGTGAAAGATGCCGTGCCGTACGCCTTTAAGAACACAGACTTCACTGTCATTACAACTGACATCTGAGGCGAGACGAGGGAGAAAGGCTCCATCAGCGAATTGCACAAGGCAGGATAAAGTGTTTTCCCCGAAACCTCAAAGGAATACCGTCCAATCAGCTTCTTTCGCGCCGGGGGGGAACAGGATCGATCCTGAGTCCATTTTCCTCTGTTTTTTTCAGACCGACATTAGTTCTCTCCCTGACTCCTCTCTTAGCAAGCAAATTGTTGTTGGTGATTTTTTGGCGGAGGCAAAAGAGGAGCGGATTTCTGCTGACATCGAGAGAAGACGATCTCCTTTCTGCTCTGCTATTTAACTCTCGGGCAGAGCTGTCAGGAAGTGCCTTCCCTCTGCCGCGATGAGACAGCTTTTAATGAAGTCCCGCAGAGAGCTACCCCTCTTTCTCCAATGATTTAGAGCGATGATGTAGGTGAGGGAAAGGGAACTCAGTATCAAGAGTGGAATAATTGCCCTTAAGTGACTATTCTGTCTCCAGGAGGAACATTCATTAACATTTTTACACATTGAAGAGTAGTGGGCGCAATCGCTAAAAGTGCTTGTCTCATCCTTGGATGAAAAACTGCTGAATTCCTTCCAGTACTGTAAAAAATAAAAAGAAAAGTAAGGCAACCAGCTGCACAGCATTTTTGAGTGGGCTCAACTTCAAGCTCTGTTCTTTCAAAAATTAGGTTGAGCAAACTCAAAAACTCAAGTTGACTAAACTTAAAAATGCTGTGCAGACGGTTGTCTTACGATTTTTCAATAATTTTTTTATACTGACGGATATTCCTTTAGGTATTAAAAACATCTCAGCTGTGATAAAAATTGTTCAAAGACCTGACTCTTATGACAGACCATAATGTATGTACTGTGCATCAGGATTACATGCCATCCATTTCAACGTACAGTGGCTTCCCAGCAAAGACACACTGTTCCAGCGTTCTCACCATTTTCAGAGATAATGCTGGAATAATTCAACCATGAATGCAACTGAATTCTGCTTTCACATTTATATGGTGGGCTGGGATGTCATCAACTCTCGTTCCCTTCATATTACATTTAATTTTTGGATTGGGTGCTTTGTAACAATTCAAGAATATACTTTCCTTCTCAACAATATTTGTACAATACTTGAATTGAACATGTGTCTTTGCCTTTTTTTTATGTTTCTGCAAAGACATAGACCCATGAATGGACATGTTCACTATATGAGGTAGTATTAATGAGGTAGATCACTACTCCTGATGTTTACACGGTGAGGTGTTATGCCTCATTACTGGAGCCTGTGAGAGTGCCCTTAGAATGTTTTTACTGAACTTCCTATTATCGCGACTGAAAACGGCAGGTATCATTTAAATCCACCACATGTTTGTGCTTGATTTCTGTTGATTAAAGCCTGATTGCATAGGGGCTGGTGTTTCCGAAAGGAAGTCAGTTCAGCTTTAGAAAGAGAAGCTGTGGAACTGTGGAATTATAACACATTTCCAAATATAAATCATGTTTA
Source organism: Gymnothorax reevesii (assembly GCA_029721435.1). NCBI lineage: Eukaryota > Metazoa > Chordata > Actinopteri > Anguilliformes > Muraenidae > Gymnothorax > Gymnothorax reevesii. The sequence goes on along the minus strand of CM056574.1, from coordinate 7,198,957 downwards.
CCGAGGAGGAATTACCGGACCCTTGCAGTCTTAATGAATCGCCTTTATAATTGCAAATACAGATTTTTTTTTTTTTTTTGCCGTAATCTTTCTGTTTCTTGAATAAAGATGCTTTGCTGAGCTGGGAGAGCAAGATGGTTAATTAGAGGAGTCTTCAAATGGCATCGGGAAAACAAACTGGAACCAAAGAGGATCCTGAATATTCATGTTCCAGTGTGATCTCATTTTTTATCCTCTCCTATTGTCACAGACCGCAGTCTGCATTTCTCTAAAGCTTAGCAGCAACGCCCTGCGGAGATTTTGCAAAGGTTGAAGATGGTGCTTATTCACGATTGGGATCCGCTCTCGTTACTGTAAAGTTTGTCTGGCAAGTGCATGCAGTTGTATAGAATGATGGACTGACATCGTTGAAAGCGCCTCGGAGTCAGCTGAAATATGCTTCTCGATGTTTCCCTCGTGATGTTTCAAACACTCCTGGAAAAACCATGGAAATTCTCAGCAGTTAAGGCGTACCACAGTCCCTCACGCTACTGGGATTACCGTTGACTGTGGACAAGTCATTTCTGTAAACACACAGGCAAGATAATGAGCAGCATCTGAATACTTGAGGCAACAACACAAATATGAATACAGGCTAGAGAGTTGAATGAATAGCAAGTGATTCATATTTAGCGCTGACTCGGTGCCAGTGTTGAATCAGTGGCTCAGTCTTAGTGAGGACTCACAGACTCAGTGTCAGTGCTGAATCATTGCCGGAGTCGCTTTGACTCAGCAAAGGTGTTGAATCAATGACTCAGCATTGGTGGCGAATCAGAAACTCATAGTTGGTGAAGATTCTGTGACTCATTGTAGGAGTTGGAATGATGACTCAGCATAGGTGCTGAATCAGTCACTGAGCAGTGGTGCAGTATCAGTCAGTCATTGTTAATGAAGACTCAAAAACTCAGTGTAGCAGTTGAATCAAAGAGTGAACATTGTCTCTGAATCAGTCATTCTTTGACTTTAAGACTCATTGTCGGTGAAGATTCTCTGACTCAATGTAGGCGTTGAATCAGTGCCTCAGCATTGGTGCCAAATCAGTTGGCGAAGGCTCTCTGACTCAGTGTAGGTGTTGAATCAGTGATTCAATGTTGTTTCTGCCACAGTGATTTAGTTTTAGTGCTAAATCAGTAACTCAGAGTTGGTGGAGAATAAGTAAGTCATTGTTAGTGAAGACTCAGTGACTCATTGTAGGAGTTGTATCAATCCCTAATCAGCGTTGCAGAATCAGTCTCTCTTCATGAGTGAGTTTCTGAGACTCAGGGTTGGCAGAGATTCTCTGACTGAATGTAGGTGTTGAATTACTCACACAGCATTGGTGCTGAAGCCATAACTAATCTTCGGCGAAGACTTGCTGACTCATTGTAGATGTTGAATCAGTGACACAAAGTTGTTGCTGCCCCAGTGATTCAGAGTTG
>CM056574.1:7165000-7192500 GCA_029721435.1 Gymnothorax reevesii | reverse complement strand
CAGCCATTAGCAGCCATCGTGCAGCTAAATCCACAAGGTCACAGGATGCTCTTAATGAAACGCTGGTCTTGTTTTTTGCTCTGTTTCAGACTCCTGACGGCACCAGGTGATGCTTAATATCCTGTTTATAAGCCGACCTGCGTCTGCATGGGAAACCATCAGAGGGGAGTAGCAAAGGAATTGAGAAAGATGTATTTCATCTGAGCTGGTTCTCTCTCTCTCTCTCTCTCTCTCTCTCTCTCTCTCTCTGCATACCTCTTTCATTCTCCTCCTCTCACTCTTTTTCCCTCTCTCTAACTGTTTTCCAGCCTTATTTTCCTCTTTTATTCTTTTTTATTTTTCTCTGAGGGTTATGGTTTGTGATGCTACGTACATTCTGCTTTTGAACAGTTTCGCTATAAAGTGGGTTTTAAGTCTCAAAATCTCTCTCTCTCTCTCTCTCTCTCTCTCTCTCTCACTTGCTCTCTCTCTCTCTCTTTCACACTGAACAAAAATGTAAACGCACGGTCACAATATGCCCTTGATCAGAAACTCACTGTACTTTCATTGAGTGTTAGAAGATTAAATGACCGTATGGCGATGCATTTTGACCAATGATTGAAACAGACAAACAAGAATCTCATGATGGCATAGATGATAAAGGGATGAGGTTTATTGTCCAAAATGACTAATCAATATTGCGTTTATCCGCCTGTGGCCTGCTGCGATGCTCTGCCGGATGGACCATACCTAACGATCCATGGTGACTTTGGTCTTACTCCTCCACAAGAGCTGCAGAAAGTTGGCAGATTTTGGCCGGAAGTTGGAACTGATGACAAACTTGTTGGTCGAGGACATCCTGAAAATACTGGATGGATGACAAATCCGGAGAATAAGCCGTTCATGCAAGCACAGGAATGTTTTCAGCCTCGAGGAACTCTGTGCATACGCTGGCCATGTGCAGTTTGGCATTGTCATGCTGGAATATGGTGCTGTGTTCACGGACAAATGGTGTAGCGACAGGCCTCAGTACCGCATCGCGGTATAGCACTGTAGTCAAGCTATCGTTAATGAAATGCAGCTCGGTGCGATGTCCATGGGATGTTTCCGCCCAAATAAGCACTTCTCCACCACCGTATGCCCTGTGCACCACACTGATGTTTCCCTGTTCCTGTCTGTCTGCTCTGAGAAGCAGGAAACATGACCCGTCAGAAAAGAGAACCGCCCCCCATTGTGTCATCGGCCATCAGACAAGTTTGTTCGCTCAATGGAGCCGATTTGTTTGTCGAGCAGAAGTGTGGTCCAGCCCACAGGGAGGACAAACTCGCGCGGAGATGGACGTCCTGGACACGATGATTCGGCAGAAATGCAGCGATTGTGGAGACCCACAGTCCAATCCGCAGCGGCTGCTGCTGGTCTCAGACGGTCGCGGAGATGGAACGTCTGGAGATGTTCTTGGGCGGAGGTCGTGATAAGTGGTCGTCGCTCGTGTGAGCAGTTTGCTGTTGAGCCTAATTTTTCTTAACGGTGTCTCAAGTCACTTGTTTTTGAAACATGGACATTTAGAGCCCTTGTGACAGCCCTGAGGGACGTTCCTGCACTGAGCCTGCCGATGACCTGCCCCCCGAGCCTCCTGCTCATCTGGGGCATATGGAAAATGGCTGAACAGGGACTTTTGAGGTGGCCTTTCATTGACCAGAGTAAAGTATGTGCCTGGGCTTACTGTTCCTGATTTCAGCAGCACTGGATCAGGCCCCACCTGTCTGACAGGTCAGTTGAAATAAAGAACATGAAATTGACAATAGCATGGTGAAGATCACTGAAATGCACCCTGATAATTAAACCCTGATAAGTCAACCACGAAAATGATTTAACAGAATATTGAAAGGATTAAACTGCTGGGTTTATATTTTTGTTCAGTGTATATCTTCCCTCTCTATCTTCCACTCTCTACTTTTTACTCTCCCTCTCTCTCTCTCTCTCTCTCCCCCTGTTTCACTCTCTCTCTCCCTGTCTCTCAGGCTCTTTTGCACCGACACTCTTCCTCTTATGCTCACTTTCACTTTACTCTCTTTATCCTTCGTTCACAGCGAGCACTTTATCCTGGAGTCCCAGGGGGTTATGGGTAATTAGCCGTGGTGTCACTCAGGGGAGGAGGGCTGTAATTAGGGTGAATCCCTCTCCTCCTCTCTCTTTAGTGCTGGCTCTCCTGGTCTCTCCTCAGTGATCCCGCAACTCAGAAAGCCAAGGAGGGCGGTATACGACCGGACCGGATCAACGGGAGGGCAGGCTTCTAACCTGGGCTTTCAGGATGGAATCAAATCAAACTGTTGCAGCAGTGCTCGGAAACAGGGATCATCAAATCACGGTCCTCAAGGTGCAAGAACTGCAGTTATTCCACCCTCCACTTACCTGGGAGTCCAGCCAATCAGATGCACTAATTGTTCAGTTAATGACTCAGCAGAAAAGACAGGATTTGGGTTTGTGGTCCAGAGTTGACGATTACTGGTCTGAAATTTGCACAAAATCCTGCCCAGAACAGTGGAGGCCATTAATAGAAACGATTCTTTCATCGATACCCTTCACAGCTCCATGTTGATCGTATTAAAGCACGTTATTTTGGAGGGAGATCTCGGAGGGGCATGTGTCCGCACACTTTCGGCCATTTAGTTCTCATTATAACAGTTCTGTCCCCGCTGAGTCATGTGACCTCTTCACTCGACAGCCTTCCGGTCCTCCTGAGCTCCATCCATCATATTAATGTCATTTCTGTCACATTCATAACTCTTCATCAGACACTTATGCCCATAATTTAACACCCACACACATAAACACACACACACACACACACACACACACGCAGACGCACACACACACACACACACACACCAGTGCATTTTATTGAAGGTACTGCCACAAGGGGAAATGGATAGCACACAATGTCCACATCAGCAGATTCCGTGCATAATGCAGCTCTGTATGTGATTGACCTTTGATCAAACTAGCACGGGTGGTAGAATCTTCCGGAGGTTAGGAGCTGGAAGGAAACCGTAGAGTTACTGTAGAGTTTGAGCTCTTGCTTTAGCTGGAAATTCTGTCCTGTATCTAAAGCGATGGAGTCAGGGAGAACTACACCATAAATAATTCATATTTTAAAACATTTTTAACCAAAATTTACAGGTTTGGAACATTATATAACTGTAACGGGCTTTAGCACCTTTTATTTATTTATCTATTTTTTTCAGCACACTTGTTGTGAGATTCTTTTTTTTTTTTCATTTTTTTGATTGTTGTTTTTTTTACATTGTGCAATTGAACCCGTAAGAGCAGCCCTTTATGGCCTCAAGAAAGTAAGACTTTAACCCCTGTTTCTCTCTCCAACTGTCAGTCCTCACAGCTGTTCTCTCAGGGATTTGTCCTCGGGCATGGCTGAAAAACAGAAACAGGTTTTCTCTGGACCTCCCCTGTTCGAACAGATTCAGAAAGACGCAAATTCACGCAGTTTCAGCGTTTGTGCGGGCAGGAAGGGTTTGCACATTGACACGTGTAATTGAGTGGCATCAGGCATAAAAATGGCTGCTGCTAACATTGTGTTGTAAATGTGCAAAACAAACAGTGAGATGACGTTTCCAGCAGATAATGTATCGCAGAGGTGGGGAATCTCATCCAGAAAGGGCCAATATGGGTTCCGGTTTTTTGTTCCAACCAAACAGTTACACACCTGAGCCCACCAATCAGCCGACAGAGTATTCTTGAAGGACCCGGATTAGTAGAGTCAATCATGTCACTGCACAGTTACCAGAGGCGAAGGAAGAAATTCTGGGTCAGAAGGTGAAAAGTCCTGGCCGCTATTTTGCACCAACCGCCTGTATTTTCTTTTTGAGATCTGCAATTCCTCAGACAGACGGTGAAGCTCGTTCGTCACATCGTCCCGATGGCACGAACACATGGCCAGGATTCTGGGACCCGGATTTCTGCACTTGTGCGAGTCTGTTGTGTTACTGTAGCCACCAGTTTTACAACGTGTACGGTCTTACAGTTCTCTCTCCTCCTGGTGTGTGATATTAAAGTTAACAGGTGTGACACACTTGGAGACCGTACTGTGGCTTCCATCAGTTAAAATATACAAAATGACCCCTATCACCACCACCAATAAAATACCCCCATTTTAATAAACAGCAAAGAGGACGCAGAATTCTGCGGAGTTCTTTTGGGGGGGGGGGTTCTATCTCCAGTGTGATGTGATACTGACGTGATGAACACATTGAACCACAATACTAAAGCCTTATGGGTATTAGACTCTCCTGCTATTATAAAGCTGGAGCTCGAAAGCTTCACTCCCGCTCCATTTTAACCACATCAGCAGTGCAGAGGAAAGCACTTTGAAAGCCCTGTAAAAGGGCCAATCTACAATCAATACTATACGGCAGCTGGAGACGGAGCCGCGCTCTGTGTTCAGTTAATTGTCTGTTTGGTTTGTCCAAAGAGATCAACGGTCCGGAAAAACAACAGTAAGCCCTGCTGGAATAAACAAAAAGGGGGTGTAACTATCAGTGATTAAAGTGGACGGTAGGAGCTACTGCTAGGTGCTGTGAGCATGCTCAGTCTGGTCATGGCTGGCCACCTTCTGTTTGCTGTCAACAAAACAAAAATTCCCAGGATTCAGTGCTTCCGTGAATAATGACTGAAAGGCAGCTGCTGCTTCTAAGAGGACAATCAGTATATCTGTCCACACATTCAGCTTAGCTCCCCCTTTGCAGGAAGATGGTCCCTAATGCTTTTAGCAAGATGTATTCGTAGCTAGCCAGCTCGCAAGTCTGTCACTATTATTTCGCTATGAAAAGCAGCTGTCGTCCCGTCATCCCTGAGAGAAGGAAAGTACCTTGAGCATGAAAAGGGAGCTGTCCTTCGATATTAAGATTTATAAGGCCTCGTGAGTCACAGACAGGCAGTAGAAAGCGCCGCTCAGTATGTTTTGCAGCGTTGAGTGCAGAGATGGTGAAATCGAAGGGGGAAACTTGTCGTGCCAGAGCGAAAGGGAGGAACAGACTGTCGAATCAAAGGGCGCGAGATTAACCTGAGACTGCGCCTCTGGTTTGATGCATCGCCGTGATCGGGTTGCTCTGTCCCCATGGGGACGCGTAACCGTGGATACCGCACAGTGGAAATATTTGCCGCTGCCGAGCTCAGCACCGGTTTCATTTCAGCAGGAAACCACCACAGCTCCACAGGAAGCCATTATTAACCTCCCACAGTAGCACCTAGATTCACGCAGTTACTGCAAGTATTACCAAAAATCACAGTTTCACGCAAACCTGCGAGGCTTACACTGTGACATCAGGCCAGAGAGAGTCACAGTAATGCACAGTTTTACACAAACACATGCATTCAGATAGAGCTTCTCATAGTGTTATATACACACATCCACAGTAAATAAGGTATGTAATGTGCAGTTTCACCTAGTCTGAACTGACTCCATGCTACACTACTTAGCCTTCACTAAACCCTTACACCTAACTAAGCATGCGCTAATTTTTTGCTTCAGCTGTGCTCAACTCAAGCACAGCTTAGCCTGTTAAACCCTTGTTACACCACTTTGCATTTGTTAACACCTTGCTACACCACCTAACTAGTACTAACTCCATGTTTCATCCCTTAGCTCATGATAGCTTTGTGCTATTTATGGTGCTCAGCACGTCCTAACTCCATGCTACTCCAATGAACTTGTGCTGACCCCATGCTACACCACTTAGCATGTGCTAACAGTTTCCTACACCATTTAGCTAGTGCTAACTCCATGCTACACCCCTTAACGCATGCTAATTTCATGCAATGACCCTAAGCATGTGCTAACTCCATGTTACTCCATTTAGTTTGTGCTGACCCCATGCTACACCACATAGCATGTGCCAACATCTTGCTGCACCACATAGCTTTTGCTAACTCCATGCTACGCCCCTTAGCTCAAACTAACCTCATGTTATGGCGCTTAGCATGCACCGAGTCCATGCTACAACGATTAGATTGTTCAAAATCTGTGCTAAGCAATTTAGCCTGCAATAATCCCATATCCCCAACACTGAAAACTGCTATCTACAATCACTGTGCATTCATTCCTCGCAATGACACAACTGGCCACACCGGCGCCCAAATTCAATAAAGAGGCTTCCTTGTTGCATAATGTGGTCCATATTGAAAATTCACTAGCTTTGAAAGGAGTGCCAAAATAGTACATAAAAAATAAATGCAGAAATTATGCACTTCAGGGGCATTCAATGCATGCCAAAATAGCACTTCACAAACGCTCTCTAACAGCAGAATGTGTCGAGAGAAGATACTAATGTAGGAAACTGGGTGTCAGCCATCGATGAGTAAAAATGCCTCTCGAACGAGGCTGTAGGCAGGCTGTGATATAAACAAAAGCAGATGGGTTTTGATCTGTTCTGGGTGGCTTTTCTTAGCATGAAAGAGAGAAGGTGACAGGGATTATTTTGCAGGAAACTGACTCGGCCTGAGTTTGCGGAGGCAGCTGAGAGGTGCTCTGGGGTTTGGCTGAGCGCAGCATGGTGAAGTCAATAGACAAGCTGAAGTCAAAATGGACTTTAACCTTGATGTGTTTGATCCTGAAATTCCATAAAAAGGCGTCTTCAATAATATATTGAAGAAAAATCCTTGAAATTGTGAACCATGGTTATTTTCACGTGGAAGGTAGAGTCCATCCACTTCTTGAAACAGGGTTAGTTTCAGCACAAGATCATATAATACCAGTGGGAATGATTTCAATAAAATATGACTGTAACGCAAATCCAGTTAGCAGACTTAATGTCAGTCGACTCAATGCCTCTCCATTCCAAAAATTTTAACAATGATTTTTTTTTTTTGTTAGGCGCTCCTCGAATCTCAAAAGAATTTTTCTGCTCTAGCGTCCATTTCATGGTGTCCTCAGAGAGAGAACTCCTATAGGGTATCAACCTGCAGATTTTCATTTGCAGCTCAAGTGTTACTGCCCTCTGAACCAATCGTTGGCAGTGTTACTTCTTGACCCCATCTGAGAACTTGTGCTGTGACAATGCCAGAGCTGAGTCAATTATGCAATCGTCTTAAATGAAATACTTTTACACACTTAGCTGAGTTTTAAGTACGATATTGAAACCCATAAAATACTCATTTCTGATCCACTTAGTTGGGTCACGGTCACCAGGCACGATCAATCAAGCGCACAGAAATACTTTAATCCAAAGCAATTACGTAATAGACTGAGATTTAGACATTAGAATGTAAGTTTTTCATAAAATCTCAGTGTGAAAACTGTATTGATTATGTGCCGTTTGAGCACAGCTGTACTGGACAGTGGGCTTATTGATTGGTTATGTCTGTACAGAGAGTATGTTAATCAGGAGAGTAAAGCCAGTCTTACCCAAGTACCTCTTCTTCAGTTAACTGATATACATAGAACCTCTGTGCAGGATTGATCCATTAAGCTTGGCGCATATTAACATGATTTATTGATCAATAAGTGGTTAGCTGTTCAAAGCGTATGTAATGATGACATTTCTGCACGTCAAAAATCAGTGAATTATGTTGCAAATTTAACCTTTGTGTGACTCCAAAGGTAATCTCTCCAGATTTAACAAAAATAAAAATCTTGTGGTGTCCTTGAGAGATTACAGCCATATTAGGCGTAAAGAGATCAGCTGCACATTGAGTGGATTTTTATATCAGACATTTGAACAGCAAGGTGAAGATAGTTTCAGAGTGGGACAGATAAGTGCTATAGCCAATTTCCCCCTCATATCGATCAATCTGTCCGAATCTAAGACAGTATAAACCAGCTCTAATCATTTCAGATGGCTGAAGAGTAAATTCGGTTTGTGGGGACGGCTCCTGGGGATGTTTGGGTCCCTTTTAGAGAATGCACTGTCAGCATTTCAGTGGGAAGTCTGGGAAACTGTCGCACTGATACCCCATTAGACCAGCAAACGCCTCTTTAAATAAGTGAGGTGAACACTGGAAGAGACCTGATTGATGGGGCTGATGTGCATTTAAGAGAGTGAAAGTCATCTATTATTAGCGCTAACATATTCAAATGTCCCCAAACTTTAGCCAGCAGTCATGAGAGGTGATGCACACTAAAATAACTGGCAGTCAGAGGTAAGGAATTCAGGTTCAGACCATAAAAGTCCTGAGGGTTAATTTATATAAATTAGAGTGGGTTTCAGATATGAAAATTGTGTACGATAAAGAAATGGCATATAGTAAAAAAAAAATTCTGCAATTTGTAAAACCTCAGGAAGTTAAACTGCATGCAACTTTTTATTGTATTATTCAAATAAACTTGGAATTTTTCAAATGTGTATGATCTCATTAATGTTGTCTGTTTCTTAACATCAAGTTTTTTTTTTTTTTTAATCCGAGCTCCACAAAGAAATTGGCGAATACATCACTTGTGTGTGTCCGCACCATCTAACAAATGATACAGCTGCGCAGAAGGGTGTCTTAGTAACCTGCAGTTCTTCTGTTCGAAGGTAAAAACAATTAGTGACTCATCAGGCTGAGTTCATGGGTGCAGGTAAATTATGGCTGGATTTTTATTTTCTGTCAATGGACTTTACATCTTTGCAGCCCACAAGGCAGGCACTGAGGGAACAATTAATTTAACGATCACTTGATTATTATAATTCACCACACTTCCTGACAGAGCTGCACTCGTAATGGTCCAATCTAGAGGAGCACTGTCGAAGAAGCCGTCGATTATCACGGAGCGCTTTGTAGCCCTTTCGATTTCCAGTGAAAGGCTGTCGGTGATAAAGTTACAACATAAGCTGCTCATCTAAAATTCATGCAACCATCGCTAACCGTTAGCATACGTAGGCCACTGCAGATTTCCACCATCTTGATTGCACGTCAGATCCAAAGAGTCTTAATCAAGCATGATTTTTGTGGATTGTCCCCTGGCCTCACAGTGTGGTCTCACTCCCCGGGTCGTCATTTGTCAGCTCGAGTAGATTATTGCAATACCATTCTCCATTCATGTCAATGGTAACTTTAACATGAACACACAGAGTTAATCTTTTTTACCCCAAGAAAAATTCAGGCGAAACGTGTTTTTTTTTCTTTTGTGTGTATTTGTCTTCCAGATCACCACACTAAAGCTGTACTCCAGCGTGTCGAAGAACTTTTAGCCAAGTGCATGGAAAGCTAATAACTGACATCACACTGACTTTGCTCAGTTTCTATCTGTTCATTTATAAGATGTGAATTTACATGGATTTAGGTCAATGGCACTGCCTTTACGCAGTAATCATTAGCAGCAGTTATATTTGGCCTCAAAATCATGCCGATTTGGGGGAAGAGGTTTGAGCGTACCCTACGAGAAAATAAGCCGTGTCGTCCCGGTGGCGGCAAAGTTATCGCTCACAGCGGATTATTGCCTTTTAAAGGCCCAGATGACAGGATGGGAGATACTGCTGCTTATTACAGCAGTCAGCACTTCAACACAAAGCCCTGAGCTACCAGAGAAACAACCAGCATAAAAAGCGCAGTTTCGTTTAAACTTGTAGATTACTGCCGCATCCAGCGCAGTCCTCACCAATTCTTCCCGTAATCACATCACTCTTTCGCAAAAGTGCCTTTTAAACTGAAATGTCATTCACTGCTCCATCCATAAATGGGCTACTGTACACAGGCAGTGATAGAGGGTTCATAGTTTTGGAACTGTGTGGTTTTATACTGTATATCAGCGCACTGGATTAGAAATGACTGTGAGTAAATGTGAGGTAAAAGGATTGACAGCACTGCGAATGTTGAAGAGTTAGTCCTCCAAAATGGCGACTATTTACAGAAAGAGTGTGAACCTTACACACGCACGCTGCCCTATATACATGAAAATTAATGTCGTCACAATTATTCAGACAGTTTCACTTTGATGTGACATACACTGTCCCATTTCAAAGCAGAAGTTTTGCATGAAAGGAGTGCAAATCACCGCAGAATTCCAGTCAAAATATGTACTGAACTGTATCTGCATTCCATCCACCACCCAATTCCCTCGAAGCAGGATTTCCGGAGCCTATCCCAGCATGCTCTTGGGCAAGAAGCAGGGACACGCCGAGAACAGTTTGCTTATCCATCGCAGTGATCACACGCCATTCCTACGGGCCGATTTAGGGTCCCTGATTAGCCTGACATGCATGTCTTTGCCCTGAGGGACGAAACCGGAGCGCCCAGGCAAAACCCACATAAAAGCAGGGGGAACATCCAAACTCCAGGCAGAAAGGCCCCAGAACAGATTCAAACCCTCAACCTTCTGACTTTGAAGCTACCCTCCATGCAACAATGACACCTGGCATGAGTATTTACCAGAATAAGGAGTCATATAGAGCAAAAGTCTCAGTGTTAATTCAACTTCAAAAGAGTTTATGTGAGTCCATCCCAGCCATCTTTGATTCAAATAAACTTTATTGGACTTATTTTAATCCTGGGATTATTTGGTCATAACTAACCCTGTTCCTGGAGATCTACAAAACCCAAAACCAGTGAAGTTGGCACGTTGAGTAAATTGTAAATGAAAACAGAATACAATGATTTGCAAATCCTTTTCATACACTGCAAAGACAAGTTACTTAATGTTCGAACAGGTAAACTTCATAATTTTTTGCAAATATTAGCTCATTTGGAATTTGATGCCTGCAACATGTTTCAAAAAAGCTGGCACAAATGGCAAAAAAGACTGAGAAAGTTGAGGAATGCTCATCAAACACTTATTTGGAACATCCCACAGGTGAATGCGCTAATTGGGAACAGGTGCCATGATTGGGTATGAAAGCAGCTTCCCTGAAATGCTAAGTCATTCACAAACAAGGATGGGGCGAGGGTCACCACTTCGTAAACAAATGTGTGAGCTGATTGTCGAACAGTTTAAAAACAACATTCCTCAACGAGCTATTGCAAGAAATTTAGGGATTTCATCATCTACAGTCCATAATATCTTCAAAAGTTTCAGAGAATCTGGAGAAATCACTGCACGTAAGCGACAAGGCCGAAAACCAACATTGAATGCCCGTGACCTTCGATCTCTCATGCGATACTGCATCAAAAACCGACATCAGTGTGTAAAGGACATCACCACATGGGCTCAGGAACACTTCGTCGCTACATCTGCAAGTGCAAGTTAAAACTCTACAATGCAAAGCGAAAGCCATTTATCAACAGCACCCAGAAACGCCGCCGGCTTTGCTGGGCCCAAGCTCATCTAAGATGGACTGATGCAAAGTGGAAAAGTGTCCTGTGGTCTGACGAGTCCACATTTCATATTGTTTTTGGAAACTGTGGACGTCGTGTCCTCCGGACCAAAGAGGAAAAGAACCATCCGGACTGTTATAGGCGCAAAGTTCAAAAGCCAGCATCTGTGATGGTATGGGGGTGTATTAGTGCCCGAGGCATGGGCAACTTACACATATGTGAAGGCACCATTAATGCTGAAAGTTACAGGGTTGCAGGGTTTGGAGCAACATATGTTGCCATCCAAGCAACGTCTTTTTCATGGACGCCCCTGCTTATTTCAGCAAGACAATGTCAAGTCACATTCTACATGTGTTACAACAGCATGGCTCCATAGTAAAAGAGTGCGGGTACCGGACTGGCCTGCCTGTAGTCCAGACCGGTCTCCCATTGAAAATGTGTGGCGCATTATGAAGCATAAAAAACGACAACAGAGACCCCGGACTGTTGAACAACTTAAGCTGTACATCAAGCAAGAATGGGAAAGAGTTCCACCCGAAAAGCTTCAAAAATTGGTCTCCTCAGTTCCCAAACGTTTACTGAGTGTCGTTAAAAGGAAAGGCAATGTAACATAGTGGTAAAAAGGCCCCTGTGCCAACGTTTTTGCAATGTGTTGCTGCCTTTAAATTCTAAGTTTATGATTATTTGCAAAAAAAAAAAATAAAGTTTCTCAGTTTGAACATTAAACATCTTGTCTTTGCAGTGTATTCAATTGAATATAAGTTCAAAAGGATTTGCAAATCATTGTATTCTGTTTTATCTACGATTTACATAACATGCTAACTTCACTGGTTTTGGGTTTTGTACAATCCTGTAGGTCTTCACTCCAACCCTAACAAAGCTCACCTCATTCAACAGCTAGAGCAGGGCTGCCCAACAATGTTGCTGGGTTTTCACTCCAAACAAAGTAATTCATGCCTTACTCAGTCACTAAAGATCTTGTTGAGCTGGTAATCTGGTGAGCGTAACTAGGGATGGATTGAAAGCCGTAAGGCTGATAGATCTCCAGACACAGGATTGGATACCACTGGTGTATAGTTTTTACAATAAAAGCAATGCTTTTTGCACACTGTAATTTAAGCCTAATTAGCTCTGGCCCACGGAGGTGTCCTGTGCTGAGCTGAGATTAGGCCCAGCAGGTGATCGCTAGGAAAAGATTATCCAGCCTCCTCATCTGAACATAATCCCTCAAGCTTTGATTTATATCACAATGAATAATTTAATCATGAATCTGCAGATTGTAGATTGAAGGTACTACTTGCTTGGTTTTATTTGCACAATTTCCTGGCTTTGCTTATTGTTCCATAGAATTTAAATTGCTGTTTACATTCCAATAAACAGACATCATTTTGAATGCCACTGGTCGCTCTTAGAGTTCATACTATATGCAGTGAGGACATGAACTTTGAAAAACTCCAATGAAATGTCTAGATATTATCGAGGGGTAATTTGAGGAGACTCAAAGGTGGCATGTTGCCAAACTGAACATGTTTTTATTAAAATCCAAGTTTTGTCGCTTCATTATGGGCCATGTCATTCATTTGACATCAAATTAGATATATTTATGAATGAATTTACAAGGTAAAAGCCTGAGAGAATTGTTCTGGACGGGAAACAATATTAAACAATAAAAAGCGTATTGCAGGCTCACGCTTAAACTGACCTTCCCTGCAAATGAACAAGTACAGGCAAGATCACACATTCTCAAGTCACTGCAAACCAGCACAGAAATAAACACTAAATTGGATGATAATTTAGCTGTAGGCTCGGTGCAGACGGAATCCTCAATAAGACAGCTTTTCGTGGAAATTTACTTTTCCCCACGGTGAGTACGGAGCTTGAAAAATAAAGGTAAGAAATTAAGAAAGGCTGTAGTAAGGGTTTATTTTTAATTGTTTGTTTATTTTTGTCCAAAGCGGGCTGATGTTGCTGGGCTCACTGGCAGAGTCCGACAGTGTCCTGACAGCACAGCTTTATGAAACGGTAATTAACGAAGGGGCGGAGTCGAGGCGAAGTTCACTGAGGAAGAGCAGAGGGCAGGTCGGGCTCCCACTGACCCTGCTCTGTGGAGCTTTGGTCCTCAGTCAGTGTGGAGATGGTGCCGTGCTGTGTACACACACACACACACACACACACACACACACACACACATGTTTACACACTTGTTTGCACATTGACTTCTATACATTATGGGCAGCCTAATTCTAACCCTGCCCCTCACCCTAACTATGGTCAAATCTTGCCTAACCCCAACCTTAACCCTAATTTTAACCCAACCTCAATTCACACCTGACCCCTGACCTCAACCATGACCTCAGAAATGACATTTTGCCGTATTCGAACTATGCTTTGGTCCTTATTAGGACAACTGGTCCAAACAAGGTTTATACTGGAAAAGGTCCCCAGGAGATTACAAAAACCTACACCAGCAGCTCATTTGTGGCCCTCAGATAGTGTGGGGATTGGGCCCCTACTTTACAAAACAGCACTGAGCCAAGCATCTTGACTGTGGCCCTTAGACTGTGAGCAGATGGGTCCCCCACATGAAAACTGTCCTGAGCCTTGCACCTGTCCATACTGAACCAATCATCTCCTCTGAGCCCTGACACAGCCTGGAGGGGGTGTGGCATCCCCACGCCCTCACACTAAAGTGTTCAGTTTTTCATCAGCACTTGCAGCGGACATGTGGATGCTATAGGACTGTTGTATTCGACTGTCAGCGCTGAATCAACGGCAAACATTCCACTGTCTGTTTGCTGCAAACACGCGCAAGGGCACATCTCCCCTGGCAACCGCTGCCACATCGCTCACGGCGGCGACAGCAGGCAGCCAGTTAGATTTGCATATCTTTGCATCTTTTTGCATCATCTTTGGTAAAACGCACTGCAAGAGCACCTGAGCCTCGACGGTTACACTGCAAAAATAAACAAACAAATGCACGCGTCATCGCGCGCATACACACACACACTCCCGTACGCTTCGCTTAATGTGCGGGTGCACACACCAGCCACACACACTCACGATGACAAACAAATGTCGGGAGTAAAAATACACACATTGCCCTCGAGGGCATACACTTGGTGCAGCTCGTTTGCACACTCAAAGACTTAATTTACATATTCACAAACACTAATCATTGCCCACGCAGCAGCTAATTTGCATGCGCATAGATACTCACAGTCAGACGCACAGGTGATCATTTGCGCACGCAAACACACTCTGCTTCACTCTCACAGTGTTGCTTCCCTGTTCTAGAGGTGGGGTAACTGATGAAGAGAACAGGGACATGCCACAGAAAATAATTGTTTTATTATAACAAAAGATGAAATAGCTAGATTTAGCAAAAACATGGCTTATTAGCCATTGCGCAGAGCAGTGCTGGCACCAAAAACACAAGCCTGGTTTAAAACTTTTCAAATTCAGTTCTCATGCAGTAAAACTGTCTCCAAGAACATCATGTTTCACGATTCATGTTAAAGTCTTCAGATGAACAGCCAGCACAATCCACCCACAGATACTATCCAATCAGAGAACGCTATCCAATCTATGCTGTCCAATCAGAGAATCCATTCAAATCCCATGATTCACCTCTGCATGACCCCGATCAGGGGACTCATTTTAGTCTCTTTCTTATCACTTCCTTCTCTTGCTGCCAAAACTTGTCATTAGCTCCTCCCACTGGGGAAATAAGGAGGAGGAGTTTGAAAGAGGAGTGCGAACCAGAACAGCTTTACACTTTCAAACATCATGTCAGCCTTACAGCAGTTACAATTACACACATGTAATACAGGGAGAGTTGAGTTCACAAGTCACCAGTTCATCCAACACTCATTTCAGTAAAAATACCCCCAGAAAAGAACGGACTCCCAAAACCCCGCTAAAGTCACCACTGGAAAATGTCCAATACCTCTCTGTAATGATGTCGAACCCCAATCGTTTTCCAGATCAGGTACAAAGAAAGAGGGAACAGAGCAAAAAAAAGGGGGATTGAAATGACCCCGCGTTACAGTCAGTCCCCTGCTATCCTTTTCCTATATCTTGTCCTATACAAGCTGCGGCCACCAGGCTCTGTAATACATAATTCATGCTCCGAAGCAGGTGTTTTTGCAAGCTAATGAGCACTGATGAACATCCAGATTCCATATTTGGCCATTAAATTCTGGTTAGATCACCAATTAGGCAGAGAACATTTGTACTTTTTTTTTTTTTTGAGGAACATTTATCTTCTGACTAACTTATAAAAATACCCTGTGTTGCCTCACTGGCAACAACAGCTATCTATAGCTTTCTATAGCTTGCCAAGAAAACCCAGCCTGAACAATAAGAGTCAATAACATTTAAAAAAACTGTCCCTTTAAAACACTCAATGGTTTTACAAGAAAAAAATGTGAACAGTCAAAAGTACTGTGTTATTTACACAATTCCAGTTCTTTTGCCTGGAAAGAGATGTGGTAATATCTATGAATCACTGACTTCAGCCAATCATTGAATGCAACCAATCTGCAACCAAATGAGCTGTCATGAATATCTCCATGTGTCCAGTTATTTTAGCTCTGCTGAAGTGGGAGGCCGAGTCTGCTTTAAACCCTCAGCAGCCTCATCTTTTTGGTAAAGCACATTTTGAGTCTCTGTGTCAAAATGAAAGATGTTTTGAACTTAACTCGTCCTGATTGAGCCACCTCTAACATTCAGTTGAGGTTTGTTATGTGGAAAGAAATCCAATCAGTTAAGTTTAAATCATCAATCAATTTGATACAGTGACTCAAAATGTGCTCTTCCAGAAGGCTGAGTGGGGAGTTAAAGGGTTAAAATTTCTTCACAATTCACTTAATATGGATGCAAATTCTATCAAAAGAAAATTGACAATTTGCATTTTAACTCTAACATGTATTGCTTCATTTGTAATCCATTGTGCCTGGGTACAGGACCAGAGCGAAGTGTTCACCGTCATCGCACCCAAAGTTTTGACAGGCAGAACTTTGCAGGAATTTTCTGGGATGGGAACTGATGCATGAAATTTAATGTTCAACAAAATATTCTGCTCCAGGAGCCAGGATTTATGCGCTGAAATGTAAGTGCAGGTCCCCGTCTGGGCATTGTGATTGGTTCATCACAATTCCGCCAGAGAATCACACATTGATCATTGTCTTCAATTAAAGAAAAGCACTGGCATGATACCAGGGGATAAATACATTTAATTAGGCACAGACACTAAACTTAATCACATGTATTTCACGTTTTGGACATTCTGTCCGATTAAATTAACAGCCATCATAAATCAACGTTATGAAATATATAACCAGCCTCCCTCAGTCCCTCTGTCAGGCTAGAACTTGCGATTATTTACTGCAAACTCATGAGCGGGCGATAAACAGGCGCACATACTGTATGTGATATTTCACAGTGCTCAGAACTGCTCCCTACTGCCTGGCTTACATCCTCAAAGGCCAGCAAGGCCTGCTCTGATTGGTTAACAGCTGAGTTTAATCTCAGATCAATGTTGCCACTCTGTCCTACATCAGGGGGGCACCTGATTGGCTTGTTTATGCGGAAGCAAAATCGAGGCCTGCAGGTTCCTCCAGTGAAGATACAGGAATATGGTCTGCTGTTTAAGCACTGTGGAGTGTGTGTGTGTGTGGGGGGGGGGGGGGTGGGGGGTGGGCTTCGCAGCATGTGAGAATAACGGCCTCGTTCTGCACTATTCATACAGCTTAACGACTGAAGTAGGCGTACGCCAGCGGAGGACTGATTTTCATGGTCGCGTCTACGACCGACTCCCATCAAATTTTTACAGAGACTCTGAAGTGCTCTCAGAATGTGTTCTCACCCATAAGAACTGAGCTATAGATTCTGCACATTCTCCTATTCTACTCTCTTTGTTTTCATTACTCCAAGGCACGAGTGTGCGAAACGTGCCCGCGCTCACGCACGCTCGTTAACACAAACTGAAATGTGCGCATGCACGTGCATATACACAAACAAACATACACGCACACCCACACGCAAACAACCCACTCATACGTGCGCATCCATACACACACACACACACACACACACACACATATACACATAACCCTAACCCACACTCACACAACTCACAATACACATACACAGACGTGCGCATACATACACACACAGACACACACACACACATACACATTTGCACATAACCCTAACCCACACTCACACAACTCACAATACACATGCACAGACGTGCGCACACACTAAGGCACAAACATACACATGCTTAAACAGAAACAAATCCTTGAGAACGCACACTAACACACACACACACACACTTTTCAAAGGTTTCTCTCAAAACTATTTTTGATTTAGCATTCAAAGCACGTTGGACAAACTTTGAACATCATTAAGGCATCTAAAAACTTTGAGAGAGAAAAAAACAGTGAAGAAAAATAACTTATCTGGGACGACTCATCCTGTAGAGTGGACTGTCAAGTCAAAAGAGTCTTTACAGCATTTTCTATAGGACCGCATGCCATGCAGCGCCACTCCTGCTAACTTGAACTGAATCCAATTGCCCACTTTCAATTTCACAATGCCAATTTTATTAGCAGTGCTTCAGATGACTTGGCACGACTCATTGATTAGATACCCAAGCTTTAAATCCAAACCAATTCAATCCAAATGACAGATCACAACCTGTGCTTTCATGACGATTATTTTTATTATCATAACGTTTTAATCAGCAAACTAAGAGTAGAAATGACCGTGAGATTTGTTTTTGCTTGTTATCATATAATCCACTGCAATTGGGCAAAATTATGCTTCCACTAATATAGAATTTTTCTAAATCTGTCCCATCACTGCAACCATATTATTATTATTATTATTATTATTATTATTATTATTATGGCTGTTGTTGTTGTAGTTGTAAGGGAAGTAGTCACTGGAAGAGCCGGCCGAACTCTATTTTCCATATATTGTCGCATAACAAAATCCGAAGTATCCGAACCTTGGTAAATGTGACATAACTCCAACACTCATCAAACTGTACCCTATTTGACTTCGGCCTGTAAATACTAATGTTCAGAACATGCTTACAGCAAAAATACTGCCAAACTTTGTCATGACTATTACTCAGTGTTGGAAGGAAGATTTTTTTTTCTTTTAACAACCACTTTATTTAGTTTATAAACTGCACATTGATTAACCCCCTTGCACAGATATACATGCCGGCGTCCATAAATTCCGATAGGTATTTCCTTAATAATTCTGTACCAGAATTTCCCAATGTCTTGCTTCCTTTAAAAATTTTTCCAGAGTCTCTGTGACACAGAAACTGAGTTATAAAGCCATAATAGGCTCGTGCACAACAGGAAAAATCGGCATTATTTGTATTCTGTGCAAAGGGCTTAAACAACAGGGACCAAAGACGGGGCTTCTTGAAAGTACTTTCAGCATAGAGGCCTTCATGTGAGCTTCAAGCTGGAAGATTCTGAACTGTAACTGCACGCGAGCCACCCCCTTCAGTCGCGCACACACCACAAATGCAGAAAAACACATTTTAGGACGCCGGTAAAATCTTCACGGAGGCTTGTGGCCAGGGTTTAAAAAAATCCTTATTTATTTACTTACTTACTTTCTTACTAACTTCATACTTTTACTCACTTACTTACTGTTGCAGCCAGCAATAGATTTAATTGCTGTCTCTGCTCAGGCCTGAGAGAATCACTGCCCCCTCAGCCGGCTCCTGTCTGGAAAAATGCTCGAGTCGCCGCTGTGAGTGTCAGGACCCTGGACAGCTGCCAATGCCACAGGAGAAACACTGACCGAATCTCTGACGCCACAAGGAACCCTAGTTATGGATCACAATGCTTCAGTGAATCAGTGAAACATAGAAAAGAATCACTGTGGGGAACTGTGCTTGTATCAGACATTGGTCGCCCAGTGCCTCAGTCCTTAAAGTCGATCCCGGTCGAATCTTAGTATGCTACCCCTCCTGTCGGCCTGGATCTGCCCTTAATATCTCACGAGCGCCGCCAGCCCAGAACTAATCTGGAAATGTGACCTGCATTAGAAAGGTGACCTCTTCACCCGCCTGCGGGACTTAGTTTGAACTACAGGCAACAATTATATAATTATCCCAGCCCTGACTGCAGAGATGAATGCGCTAAATCTAATAACACGGCTGAGCTATGCTATAGATGTGCAAGACGGAGATGGGGGCAAAAAAAAAAAAAAAAACCAAACGATATCAGTGCCTATTAGCGGGTTATGGCTGAGTGCAGCGCCCGGTGCATTAGCAGTCATTAGCTCTGTGATATAATGAAAGGTATTAATTCTAGATTTGTATCTGCCTTTCACTGCAGCCGCACAGCACCTGCTCCGCCACAGCAGATGACTCAGAGCGAACGGTTTAAATGAGACGCTTTTCAGCGAAGAGGCCGCTCGCTTTTTGTGTCCATGACGTCAGCGCAAATGTGCCGATAAGCCGGAGACGCGGGCAGAGACAGACCTCGCACGCTGACTCGAGAGTTCTCTGCGGGGCGTCAGGCGCTTGTTCGGGTCAGCAGCCTTTCCTTTTGCCATTCAAAACCCATTTCATCACAGACTGCCGCTCCGTAAAAGAATGGACATGGCGGCTCCTTATTTTAACGTTAAAATTACAAATGGAACATTTTTACTGCGGAACACAAATGGGACATTTTTTTTACCCTGTGAAAACCGCTGATCCATTTCATTTTGAATTGAAAATTGGCTGGTTCTACCATGGTTTTCCTTTGCCTTAGGCATTTAGGCCTCACTTCAACTTTCAGAAGACAAACTCCTGGACCATCTAAGGAAAAAAGCCAAAAGTCAGTCACATGGCTGGTACTGAAGGTGAATAATGTGAACATAATTGGTGACATCTCCGAATTCCCATCTAAACACACAGATAAAGTATATGCCGAGCAAACTAGCGGAAACAAATGACAACATTTACAGTAAAACATAGTGGACAAGGTGCTGAGCAGAAATGTCAAACTTTGGAGTCATAAAATCCATTGTAGCCACAATACGATCAATCCATGCTGCTGTTGACCATTAGAGCAACGCCCTTGACCTCACTTTACTCCGGTAGGGGATTAGCTATAACTAGGTCTGATAAACTGTAAGTTGGTTTGGATAAAACCATTGGCTAAATACCTGTGCTGTAAATAAAAGGCCAACTTTATCAGCCATACCGAACTACCAAAGGGAACATTGGCTCTGTTGAAGGAACAGTCTCCTGATTGGGCCGATTTTGACTGTTTGCCTTCAGTCTGCCTGTACGCTTTGTGCTGTTCAACCAAACCTGAGGTCCCAAACCTTTTGAAACTGATTCCTCCACAACTGGGACAGCCACCAGAAAGATGGGCAATTCAGAGTTTTTCCTCTTGAAAAACAGACATGGCAACCATCCCACTTGGCAACCCATCCCCCTTCTTCTTTACTGTGGCAGGGTAGTCTAATGGCTGGTTGCCTGATGAGTAACTGTTGATTTGCTAGTTTTCAAACCGAGTGGCTTTTTAGGCTATGATCTGCATCTGGAGAAATTAAGTTGGGAAGAACCTGGCCATTGGCCATTGGGCCCTTGAGCAAGGCCCTTAACCCCAAAACTGCTCCATGGGCACCCATTTGACTCCATCAGCTCTGACACTTCCATCTGGCATGTCTCCCACTCTTTTTCCTGCCTTTGAACATCATGTGCATTCAGCATTAATTTTGCTGATGTCTGGATGATGCTCTGTCACAGATGCTGTCTACTGATGACTCACTAGTTTTTGATGAGCACATCAGGTGGGCATTACGGTGGAGTATGGGGCCCGCGCGTATGCCACACCGGGCTATCAACCGCGACTGAGAGCACGAGCCCTACAGAGGCCCTGCAAGCCCACAAAATCCAGACAAAAGAAAAAAAAAGCTGCGCTTCTCAAATAAACAAATAAATAAATAAATCCTGACAAAGTTAATAACAATAACCGTGGTCCTCGTTTTATAAGATATTTAATCCTTATATATGAACGGACAAAGTGAACCCAGAATGACAAAACACAATAATACGGGTATGCATGGCGCTGTTAAAACAAGCGTATGGAAACCGAAAAGATAATCATCATGATACATATTCAACATTTAGGCTAAGTGGCTCACCGTCGATTCGGTGAGTGCAGGCACATTTTAATCAAAGTTCTGTTACATTTGCTACTTTTGCAAACAAAGAGGAAATCTTAAAAGTAAAGTGCAAATACATTCGTTTGAAAATGTTAAACTTCGTTTGTTTTCAGTAAACCTTATTTTAGCTCCCGTTGTACACCGCTGAAAATACTTATATACATCTGTGAGCGCACGCATTGCTGCACTGCGATCGCCTCTGGTTTTGCAGTTGCCTGATAATCGTCTCTGAATATCGCAGCAACTCCTTTGCATGTTCACAAGAAAAGACAAAGTCTACGACAAAACAATGCTACCTGTGGAGAAAAAAAATGGACTTTTCTGTTTGAAGAGTAGGGTGTTTCCAGACTCAGCAAGAGGAAAATGCTAATTTCTTGGCAGGTGCAATGATAGCATTTTAAAATATTCTCAAAAATAATTGTACAGGATCTGTTATGTGGACGAGCTTCCTAGATCGCATATGAGTTATGTTTACATTCCATTTAAATGCATGTTTTTTTATATGTTTTTTTTTTTCGTCGATGGCTATAAGCTCGAGTTTGTGCTTTGCGTAATGCTGAAAGAAACATTTCCAGTCGCAAGCGGGCTTCCCACACAAGCCAAGCTTGCAATTTAATTAAATGAGGAGGGCTCTTCGCATGTCTTTGGAATTTATTAGTTGGCCCAGATATTTTGGTTTTTAAAGTCCTTATTATGCACACATCTTAGTACCATTTCTTGACTCCATATTCATAATGCAACCATATGGGTTCCCTTTAGTGAAATTGTAACTATTATGGTCTAATTATTTTCCTGAAATTACACTCATATAGAGTTATTTAATAATTGCTATTTTTTTATAACGTAGATTACGTCTTTGTGAGATATACTTTCAGTTGTGAACTGGTGTGACGATTCAATAATATAACAGCATTTGCAAATATATATATGACATTTGTTAAAGGTACGCTATCCGCTATCGCAACGCGTCATATTTTTTCATATTTTACTTTCGTCGACATATGCAGCGTATCATGGACACACACTGTTCTGTAAACATGTTTCCGAGTGTATAGAGCCGAGACCAGCCCATATACCGTCAAAGATAAACAAACGTGTGTACCTTGTGTTGTTTTAATGTCTGTAAAAACGGCCGTTCTCAAAAGATGGGTAAGAACAGGAGAGAATGTGTCCCAGCATGACTGAACGCTTAACATTTCTAAATTTAGAGTACATCTTGTGATTGTCATTGCAGATTTCAGAGCCCGGGTCGCAACTTTTGCGGCGGAGAACCTATTTGTTGCTCGCTTCTCCGGGGAAAATGTCCTCGTAAGCGGGAGGCAGCTCATTCGGAAGAGGATATGAAAAGGGATATGAATGGTTTAGTTCGGGATCAGTGGGTGAATAGCCCGGTAGTTCGATCGAGGGATGGCCCCCAAATTGTACTTCCCCGCCGTTCTCGTCAAACACATGAAACACCCCCAAGTTAATGTAAGAAACCGGCTGGAATTCCGACACGGTAAAGTCTTGCTCCTCGCTGAAAAGAATATCCCCAACGCTTTGCCTCTGAGACAGCCTTCTCCGGTAGAACTGCGCCGTCTTATATCTCTTGATGATCACTAAGTTAATAAGCCCAATAAGGCATTCCAGAGTATTGAGGATTGTGGATAATATCAGACTCCGCTGATAATGCTTCAGCCGCTCGCAGTTGGGGTCTAAATCCACTGAGTCCAAGCAGTGGTAGGTATACTTCCGATCCACCAGCGACACGGTGTCTCCATCCACCACGGCGCCCGAGAAAGCAGTGAGAATTCCCAGCATGAACACCAAGATTCCGAGCAAAAAGAAATTCCGCCTCCCAGGTTTTCCTTCGCAACAGAGCAGGGAGAATCCGAGCAGGATCTGCCCTAGACCGACCAGGAGACCCGAATAAAACGCCCCGGCTGCTGTCCCCAGGTGAAAATGCACTTTCACTTCGGAGCCCAGAGAAATGCATTTGAATCCGACAGCTACGGCGCTTACGGCACAGACGAAGAGCAGGACGCTGGAGACGATGGCACACAGTCCTTTCCCACTCAACTTCATTATATTCCTCCTCTACCTCTCCCGTCCTCCTGCCCTGCTTCATCCTCCCTTGTCCTCCTCGTCAGCCCTGCTCGGAGAGCTGTCAGTTTGTGACATGATTCGCGGGCGATCGCTGTTCAAAACGAGGATCTCGGGATCCGCACGCTCTCTCCCCCTTACCCACTGCTTCACAAATGGATTAATTATTGATGGGAAGAGCGGGCTCCTTCTGCGGTAACGACTCCCGAATTGGAACCCACAGGTAATGATCACCTTCATGACCTCCAACCCCCCATCCACACCGTTATGTAAGCAGCCACATCGCGAATTAAAGAACTCATAGCTCATTTGGGGAAGTCAGACCGGTGAATCCCTGTCCTCGGGTCCGACGCGTGGACTCATTCTCCATACAGGTCGTACGGACCGTTTAGAGAGACTGCAGAGGAGAGCAGCACGCCAGGCGCGCAGAATAACTCAGCGCGGTTGAAAGCGCGCACCAAACTTACCCGAAATTCCCGATCATGCAGGCGTAGCTTTCACTTGAAAACAGCCGCTCGGAGGCATGACACCGTTTTGCAGAGCCCTGTAAAGAGAGAGGTAATCTTTGATCTGCTAAACGCCTCACTGAAATCACCGAAATCTTTACGTGAACGGACGGAACTTGAGCCGTAGACGTTCCGTGTTGCATGCAAATGCACTCAAATTTCCTTGCGTAAGAACACCAACATGTTCTGCGGAGCGGGGTCTCGAGTGTTCATACGAGTAATCTGCGTCATATTTACATGCATTGCTATTGTTTCTTTTCGCCTGCTGGGCTTCCCGTTGAATCTCAGCCACCAAATATCCCTCATTGTTCGCCCAGTTTCGTTTTTATCCCTCTAAGTTCATGGAAGTCAGATGAGTAGATGGGTGCCAATCATTAGTTCATTTGTGCAAATCATTAATTCATTTTAAACTGGTTTTCTGTCATCAAAGCGGGTGGGATGGCATTTTTGCCAGACATTTCATCCTATTCAAACTTTAATTGATTTAATCTACAGGTTAAAGTCAAATGCCTGCTCTCCCTTTTTCATTAAATATCTGTTAAAGAGGTGCTTGACAGACTGGGGTTTTATTTTCTCTTGTTCTAATCATTAGTTCCACCCAGGTTTCTCTCCATAGTCACTATCAGCAGGCCTTTGTGAATCGAGATTCATTTCAAGGCAGACAATACCTGACCATTTCTGCTTTTTAAAAATACATAAAGACCATATTGAGTGCGCAGCACTTAGGCCTTAAATATTTGTTCTCGATTGGGATATTCAATATCCCCCTCAAAAAAAAAAAAAATAAAAAATTGACAATCATGTTCATAATGTATATTGTTTAGATGCCAGGAGGGGAATACTATTTCAGTTCGTTAAAAGCTTCTGTAAAAAAATTACTGATTGAATTGCACATGTAACAGCTGAAATCCATCCCCCGTAGCTCGGATTTGGTCGTTGTGGGTTAGAGAAGAACCCATCCACCCCAAATCGCTGCTGCAGCCCTAATTCGGTGAGGTCAGCACCCAGCAGGAAAAAATGGACGAGGAGGGAGAAGACTGATCGATTGCAGAGATCAGAGTGTCACACGGACTCAGCTGCGATGACGCCTTGCTGTGCCTCCATCCATGGAGTCTGGGATTCACTCTCGCAGTAACTCAAGAAGGCAGGATAATTCGTATGAAATAAAAGCACTATTTCATGTGGCCCCTGTGTCTGTGCTGCATTTTCCACATGCAGAAAGCATATTTTCCTGAATACCCTTTTGTGCAAAGTTTGCATGTTCTCCCTGTGTTCACGTGGGCTGACTCCTAAACCTCTGGGTCCTTCCCGCAGTCCAAACTGCCCACCAGTGTGAGTGTGTGAGCGAATGATTGAATGGAGCATGATCTGTGTGACGAATATATAAACTATGTAGGGGGTATTGCTTTCTTTGACCTATAGTACGCCAGAATGGGCTCCATGAATCTGCTCAGTAGCTACTATGGTGAAAAGGTTACTAGTTTTATTTTTTTTTTCTACTTTTTTTTTCTAGCTTTTTTTTGTAAAGCTTGAACATTTAGTTTTGTCATCGGAACAACAGTCTAAAAAAGTTTCTTCGTGTTGTTGTCGTTAATCCTTTCCTCTTCTTCTTCTACGTGCGGACACTAGCGGTGAGGGCCGCTCCGCCATTATTAGTTGACACATCCTCCTGAAACTCGACGAGCATATTCTGCATGTCATTGCACAGGCACAATCTGAGCCGGATTGTGCGAAAATGGTAGAGGAGACGCGTATGTCCTCGCTGCACGAGCGCTCGCTCTGCCATCGTCCCGAGAACGCGGCTCATTTGAACTCGTTTCAATTTCTGAGTGCTTGAAAATTAACAGGGGTATGATAAATATTTTGATGAGTAGTCCATATGCGACGAACTGATATGTGTGCTGGGGTTTCCATATTTGTGTGATGCTACATCTGTCTGTCCACTGATGCTCATTCATGAAGGTGCCGATTCTGAGCAACTGATGAATCTCGCTGGAAATTCTGAGAAACATCCATTAAAAAAAGGAGGGATACCTGAGAGGAACCAGAAAAACCGTAAAACCAGACTAAAGGAAACAAGTTTAATAGTAAATGAACAAGTAAAAGTTCCCAGTTGCTCAAAGGTTAATCTTTGAGTTCTCTGCCGAACAGACAAACCATTTTACCTGCAGATCCTTTATCCATCCATCACATGCAAGACCTTTCCTGATCCATTCTCAGAATACAACCTGTGAAAACGAAACACTTTCTTCCTTTTCTGTTTTAGTGGACTGCTCTGTAAGTAATGTATGGCCATATGAGGGTCATAAAATGAGTTAAAAAGCAAACTGGTGCAGATAGATTGACTGATAAAAGTTTTTTCATTATTTGTGGTACAAAACCTCTGCTACATCATCTGGATCCAGACGCATACTGTTCCAGACTGTGGAAGGACTGAACCGTATGAAGGTAAATCCTGTGCAGCACCACAGACAGAGGACATTAAACCCTTTACAGTCATGACTACTCACCGATAAACAGCCGGTGGCCCTTTCTTTAGAGGCTCGTGTTGTAACTCTTAAGGCATTAAGGATAAAACGAGTTCAGATGAGCAAATTCATAAACTGCAGCAGATGGACGTACCTTCAAATCATTACTGACGGTCTAAAATTAAACTGTCTATCTATTGTATTATTTGAAATTACATTTTCTGGAATACAGAGCCTGAATGACATTACGGATCTGCGTTGGAGTTTAGCTGCGCGTGTTTATGGGGACTCGTCCATGAAGACGCCTCGGCTAATCTGTGTGGCCCGAGATCACGGAGGAATACCGTGGCTCTACTGCGGCGTGAGGAGAAAACTGAGTTAACTGTGGTGATAAACACGCTCCAGGAGACGAGACACACATGCACACACACGCACACACACACACGCACGCACACACACACGCACACACACACACACACACACACACGCACACACACACACACACATACTCCCACTCACACGTGTCCATGCGTACAAGAATGTGCAAGCACATACGAACAATATTATGCAAACACACTTCTTCTTCTTATGGTTGTCCATCGATTCGATGATGACCATCTTCTTTTATTTATGAGTCTGCTGGTGTTTGAATAGTCCAATCCTGGATCCACAGATGCGGTTACAGACAGAGCATGTGAAGGAGGTGCCGGGGGGTGCAGGGGTGGCCTGGCGAGCATGCCTCTTTGCACGCTTTGAAGCACGATGTTGCGTGCGCTGTTCCTCCATATAATCCACTCCCTGTGAGCAGTGGGAGCGCCAGAGGTCTCGCCAGTGAAGAGGGGTTCATCCGGCATTTCTTCAGGGTGTTCTTCATTTGGTCTTTGAACCGCTTCTTCTGCCCACCAGCACTGCGTTGGCCTAGGTGTAACTGACCATAGAGGATTTTGCGTGGCAATCTGTGGCTGGGCATTCGAATGACGTGCCCCAGCCACCTGAGTTGGTGTTGGGTCACGATGGACTCCACACT
>CM056574.1:7060000-7160000 GCA_029721435.1 Gymnothorax reevesii | reverse complement strand
GCTGAACCAGGCTAGCTCATTATATCCCTTTCCCACTCTAGGGCTGAACCAGGCTAGCTCATTATATCCCTTTCCCACCGTAGAGCTGAACCAGGCTAGCTCATCATATCCCTCTCCCACCGTAGAGCTGAACCAGGCTAGCTCATTATATCCTTTTCCCACCGTAGAGCTGAAGCAGGCTAGCTCATTATATCCCTTTCCCACTCTAGGGCTGAACCAGGCTGGCTCATTATATCCCTTTCTCACCGTAGAGCTGAGGCAGGCTAGCTCATTATATCCCTTTCCCACTCTAGGGCTGAACCAGGCTGGCTCATTATATCCCTTTCTCACCGTAGAGCTGAAGCAGGCTAGCTCATTATATACCTTTCCCACCGTAGAGCTGAACCAGGCTAGCTCATTATATCCCTTTCCCACCGTAGAGCTGAACCAGGCTAGCTCATTATATCCCTGTCCCACCGTAGAGCTGAACCAGGCTAGCTCATTATATCCCTTTCCCACCGTAGAGCTGAACCAGGCTAGCTCATTATATCCCTTTCCCACCGTAGAGCTGAATCAGGCTGGCTCATTAGAACTGTCCAGGCCAGGTCACTACAGCCATACAGAAAAATATTTGTCCATTTTTTTTGTCTACACTTGTTCAAAAGCATCTGCCCTTTGCCTTCCCTCTATTAAAAATGCTTAATTTTCAACTGCATACTTATGAAAAAGATAAAAACATCAGAAATAATCTACAATCTGCATTTCAACAGTTCAGAAATGGACACATATGCCAGAAGACAAATGTGGCAAGTGTTAGCCAATGATTTATACGGCTGGAAAATTAAATTATAGAAGATAAAATCCTGAATATAAATCTCAAGAGAAAAATAACTTTGGCCAGCCCTTGCTTGCCGCGTCAGTGGTTTTTTTATATTATTGCTCTGAGATGTATTTTATGGCGGAGGAGCGATATATCATCTCCTGTGGCCACTTTGCTTCATACTGTACTGCTCTTCGAGTTCCTCTCGGCCATGTACAGCAAGCCTCGTCATATTCTGTTTGTTTGACCCATTTAATGCCTTGGGCAAAGATTATGAAGCACGATCATGAGTTTGAAACAGAAATACCCAGGATAAAACCAGAAATCATCTAAAATCTGGGGCATGGACTGAACTACAAACAGTTCTTTTTAGGCTTTACATCGGTGAACTTAAACTTACTACTCAGTTATCACACTCAATGATATACAGAGGTGCTCGATAGTTTGTGAACCCTTTAGAATTTTCTATATTTCTGCATAAATATGACTTTAAACATCATCAGATTTTCACACAAGTCCAAAAAGTAGATAAAGAGAAACCAGTTAAACAAATGAGACAAAAATATTATACTTGGGTCATTTATTTATTGAGAAAAATGATCAAATATTACATATCTGTGAGTGGCAAAAGTATGTGAACCTCTAGGATTAGCAGTTAATTTGAAGGTGAAACAAGAGTCAGACGTTTTCAATCGATGGGATGACCATCAGGTGTGAGTGGGCACCCTGTTTTATTTAAAGAACAGGGATCTATCAAAGTCTGATCTTCACAACACATGTTTGTGGAAGTGTATCGTGGCACGAACAAAGGAGAGTTCTGAGGACCTCAGAAAAAGCATTGTTGATGCTCATCAGGCTGGAAAAGGTTACAAAACCATCTCTAAAGAGTTTGGACTCCACCAGTCCACAGTCAGACAGATTGTGTACAAATGGAGGAAATTCAAGACCATTGTTACCCTCCCCAGGAGTGGTCGACCAACAAAGATCACTCTAAGAGCAAGGCGTGTGATTGTCGGCGAGGTCACAAAGGACCCCAGGGTAACTTCTAAGTAACTGAAGGCCTCTCTCACACTGGCTAATGTTAACGTTCATGAGTCCACCATCAGGAGAACACTGAACAACAATGGTGTGCATGGCAGGGTTGCAAGGAGAAAGCCACTGCTCTCCTGAAAGAACATTGCTTCTCATCTGCAGTTTGCTAAAGATCACATGGACAAGCCAGTAGGCTATTGGACAAATGTTTTGTGGATGGATGAGACCAAATAGAACTTTTTGGTTTAAATGAGAAGTGTTATGTTTGGAGAAAGGAAAACACTGCTTTCCAGCATAAGAACCTTATCCCATTTGTGAAACATGGTGGTGCTTCATCATGGTTTGGGCCCGTTTTGCTGCATCTGGGCCAGGACAGCTTGCCATTATTGATGGAACAATGAATTCTGAATTATACCAGTGATTTCTAAAGGAAAATGTCAGGACATCTGTCCATGAACTGAATCTCAAGAGAAGGTGGGTCATGCAACAAGACAACGACCCTAAGCACACAAGTCGTTCTACCAAAGAATGGTTGAAGAAGAATAAAGTTAATGTTTTGGAATGGTCAAGTCAAAGTCCTGACCTAAATCCAATCAATATGTCGTGGAAGGACCTGAAGCGAGCTGTTCATGTGAGGAAACCCACCAACATCCCGGAGTTGAAGCTGTTCTGTATGGAGGATTGGGCTTCGATTCTTCCAAGCCGATGTGCAGGACTGATCAACGGTTACAGGAAATGTTTAGTTGCATTTATGGTTGCACAAGGGGGTCACACCAGATACTGAAAGCAAAGGTTCACATACTTTTGCTACTCACAGATATGTAATATTGGATCATTTTCCTCAATAAATAAATGACCAAATATAATATTTTTGTCTCTCTTGTGTAACTGGGTTTTCTTTATCTACTTTTAGGACTTGTGTGAAAATCTGATGATGTTTTAAGTCATATTTATGCAGAAATATAGAAATTTATAAAGGGTTCACAAACTTTCAAGCACCATTGTAACTACTAGAACTGTCATAATACCAGAGCATTGAGGGATTTTTAGCTAATCTGGTCAGTTAGCATTAGCATTTTGCGGTCTTTGCCGTTGGTGCGTATCGCTAGAATGTAACGGCTCTGCCGTATACCGTGGAGGTGTAACTATTTGTATCAATAGATATTTAGTATTATTTTCATGTAACATTTTGATTAATATAAATGTAGAGATGCTGCAAGAGATGATATTCCCTGAAAAGGTAATTTTGTTTGCGCACCGACACAAAGTTAATCATCCCACTCATTACACGGCTAAATACTTCGCAAAGGAAATCGATCAGTGATCAGATGCACAAAATAATTACCTGGTGTAATTTTATAAGTCCAAATAAATTAAAAATAACATGAAGCAAATTTTCCATCATGTCCCCATAGATATCGTAGGCTGAAGGGTATAAGGCAGAGTAATAGTGGTGTCAATATCTGTTTGACATGAGCTGTAGCAAGCTGAGAAATAAAGTTAGCCAGTTTGGAAGTTAGCAGAGTTAAACAGTTTGCGCCAGGCCCATTTAGTGTGTCTTAATCGCCGCCAGGGTTACAGAGGAGGCTGGGCTGGGGCACAATTAATGAATCAAATCTTGTTTGATGGAACAGTTATGGACTCAGAGAGAGAAGGGGCCGGTAGGGGGGCAGAGTCTGCTCATGATCAGGTGGCGGGGTGTTTAGATGAGTGGGTGCGGCTGTTGTGCCCCATGTGTCTGTGATTGGCTGGGCCTGTGCTCTCTAATTGGCTAGTTCTCACTGTTTAACGGTCCCTTTTCCACACCTGGACAAGCTGAGATGTGTGCAGCGCCTCATTTAAAGCAGCTATCAGCCGATGCCCGGCTTTATCTCTGACCTGGATTTAATTTAAGCCGCGCACCACAACGTGAGCCAGCAGAGGAATTAACCTGCAGGACTGTGTGTGATGTTGAGCAAAAACAGAGCTCGTTTTTATCCTGCATGTCTTCTTTGCCTTGATGAACCGTTCCCTGAGGAACAAAAGGGAGTTTATTCTCCGTACAAAAACCGCCGCTGCTCCCTGAAGGCATTCCTCAGACGAGCGAGCAGGTGAGATTGAGCCTGTGGCGATGCTTCCTTTTAACTGCCAATGAGATCACAGTCACAGTTTGTTTTCCCTTTTTATAATGCCTCATTATTTTTTCCCCTGGATTTGTAAATTTGTTTTGTTTTGTCACAGTTTATTTTATTATATCATGTTGTTTTTCTTTTTTTTTTTTTATTGTTTGCCACACAGACCTGTTTTTGCCTGGTTTGATTTTGGATTCAGCTCTTTTAAATTTAAAGTTAATTTGTTCTGCCGTTTTTTATTTTTGTGTCAGGAAAATTAATCTCTGCTCAGTTTTATTCAGTCGGGTTTTGTTCGCCGCTGTATACACAGGAACACAATGCCTCCATGAATAAATCACTCCTGGGAACCGGCTGTTTCTTTCATCTTCAAGCTTTGAGCTGTTCAAGCCTGGGCTTTAAAATACACTTCACAGAGTGTTAGCATGCGACTGACCTGCGTGCATCCTTACATCCATGATCAACCTGTGTGCATTCTTACATCCATTATCCAACCTGTTCGTATCCTTACATCCATTATCCAACCTGTGTGCATCCTTACATCTATTATCCAACCTGCATGGATTTGTACATCCATTATCTTACCCGTGTGCATGCTTACATCAATTACTCAACCTTTGTGCATTCTTACATCCATCATCCAACCTGTGCACATTCTTACATCCATTATCCAACCTGTTCGTATCCTTACATCCATTATCCAACCAGTGTGCATCCTTACATCTATTATCCAACCTGCATGTATTTGTACATCCATTATCTTGCCCGTGTGCACCTTTACATCAATTACTCAACCTCTGTGCATACTTACATCCATCATCCAACCTCTGTGCATGCTCACATCCATTATCGAATCTATATGTATCCTTACACCACCTTTATCCAAGCTGTGTGCATTCTTACATCCATTATCCAACATGGGTGCATCCTCACATCCATTATTCAACTTGTGTACAAGCTCACATTTATTATCTCACCTGTGTACATCCTTACATTCATTTTTTTTTTTTAACTTAAATTTGGCATCTCCAATCCCACCCAAATCTGGAATGCCCAATTGGAGAACTATGTACAAAGCTTGCTCGTATGTGACCCCTTGCTGCCAACTCAGGATAGTGAGACAGTTCACAGCTCTCCTCCGAAGCACGTGCCTGTCTGCCACTGATTCTTATACACTCATTGGTTGAATCTTCGCAAGTTCAGAACTAGGGCGGAGGATACCCGGACATGAACCAACCCGGAGTCTTCCTAACGAGCGCCTGTCTGGCCAACAGGAGGCGCTGGAGCAACGAACAAAGCTGTTATTATATACCCAAATCCGGCAGTCCCTTCCCAATTTGAAACCCTGTAGTGCGATAGCCAATTGTGCGCTACTCTGAAAAAGCTGCCGACCCCTGCCGGTGGGTATGCCGGGGCTCAAACTCGCGACGTGGTGATCACCTTTGCTCTGCACTGCAGAGCAGTGCCTTAACCGTGTGAGCCACCCAGCAGCTCCATATCCTGACATTCATTGTTTAACCTGTATGCATCCTTACATCCATTAACCAACTTGCTTAGCAAGATGGACCCCATCCCACAGACAGTGGGACTAGAGACAGGAACACACTTTGTAAAGAAAATCCATCGTATTACACACACACACACACACACACACAATTTGTGGACTAAAAAGCCAAAGAGGCCAGTCGGGCCCTGGTCTGATCCATTTTAGCAAGGATTAAATCATATTGGTCATTATCAATACTGCAGGCACTGTATGGTCTCTAGTTGGACGTACCATGGGTGTTGTGCATGTTTTTGGACAGTAGGGTGAAAGAGAAGTCGCTGTAGGAAACCCAGAAACAGGCAATGGGAAAGAATACAAACTCCACACAGAGAGGCATCAGACTGGGACACGACCCCAGGATCATCCAGCTATGAGGCGACGGTGTTGCCCGCTCCACTACTGTGTTGTCCATGGCTCATACTGTCCTGATGCTGTTTCCATCACTTGGGTTAA
Organism: Gymnothorax reevesii; assembly: GCA_029721435.1. Taxonomy (NCBI): domain Eukaryota; kingdom Metazoa; phylum Chordata; class Actinopteri; order Anguilliformes; family Muraenidae; genus Gymnothorax; species Gymnothorax reevesii. The sequence continues at coordinate 7,154,062 of CM056574.1, read as the reverse complement.
TGTCAGATTTCGAGTTTGAAAACACACTGTGGGCCATGACAAGGGCACCAGGGGTTGACAGTCTCCTATTCAGTTACAAGCTCTAGTGGTTACTGGAGGTACTGCTTCTTTCTAAGACAATTGAGCCAAAGGGCAAATTTCCGAATAAAAGTCCATTCTAAACTATGACTTCATTGTGGAAAAACAGCGTTTGGAATTCTCTCCAGTGACGATTTCTTGATTTTTTTTTTCTTTTTTGCCACACCCAAGATTCCCGTTCATTCTATTGTGATAGTCATATCCTCCCATTTTAGTACAGAGTGGGTGTGCTTGGGTGCCCAAGCGCCTCTTAATCAAATATGCCAGGATCCATAAGTTGGCTTCTAGAACCACTGAACGGCTTCTATAAGAATCTGTAGAATCTGTGTGCAGAAGTTGTCTCCAGTTCTTTGTGCATCTTGATTAGCATCAGAATAACTAAAGGACCAAACTACCTTAAGTCAAAAAAAAGAAAAAATAAGTCTGTCTGTAAAAGGCAGCCTCAGGCTTGAGGTCACGCCCTGATGATACTCATTGGCTTGAAGGCAGATCACAGCAGTCACAAGTTCATCTCTCTGTGATTGACAGTGCAGTGAATGACAGCCATTTTTTTCCTTCTCTACCAGTTGATAAGCGCTTCAGCCATTTCTTTTCCTTGTGGATCTCAGATTAAATGTCCAAATCTGAATATTTGATGGTAAAGTTATCATATTGAAGAAATATTGGGCCATACAGAAATCCTATATTGTTTTTGAGCAGAGGAATCTAATTTTAGCCAGAAAAGAGGCCTTGTATTTTTATTTTTTTAACAGATTTTTTGTTTTAACCAAAGACCAAAATTGGTTTGTTACTTGAATCCTGTTTCTTACTAATTGCTAAAAACCTGCACACAAACTAACATCTTTTGAGTAAGGATTGAGCCACACCTGTTTTAGAGACACAATTATGATAATATGCTATTGTATCACCCTTATTACCTCACTAGTGAGATAGAGTAGCTGTTATATACCATCGGTTTTCATTAGTTTTTACCTGATGTATGTCACATAATGCAGACAAATAATCTGGTCACACTATGGAACATTGCACTGATATATGGGTGTAATAAGTTGAACTAAACCACAGACTAGTAATATTCTCTACATAGCTATTATAGTGGCACTGCCACTAAATTCAGTTCTTCATACAGCAGAACTTCTCATTCAAGCTGAATGGTGCATATAGCCGTAATTGGCACGTTAATATTTATGTAAAGCACAAAATAAAATATGCCTTCTGAATATGAGGGGAGATATAATTTCTCTTGAGGAATCTTCAACCTCAAAAAATTTCCCCTTGATATTGACAATATTTTTCAATGCAGTAAATTGGTGTTTTATCGTACATGGGAATTAAACTCTTTAAAATCCTTCAGCATATTTGTGTATTTTTGGGTGAGTTTTAAGTGATGCCCTCTCCATCCATAGACAGAGGTGTGCTGCTATTTATCAGTGGGGCCAGAAGCAGTTGTACATCCTTTCCCATCATATCATCAAGTACAATCCTCATAGGAGCATCTCAAATGCCAAAGGTCATGCGCGCAAACTCTAATAACCAAAAAAAGGAGGGGCAGTAGGTTCTCATGGATGTGCATGCCCGGATACTCTGTCGTGGGTGAAGATTTTAACTTGCGTGCAGACGAGGTTACGAAGCGGGGACGAGTTCCTCAGTTCCCCGCCTGCAGAACCCGCAGAACCCACGCATTAATGAGGGCCACGGTTGCTGAGCACCAGCCTGGCGTCGCTAGGCAACCGGTGGCTTAAAGAAGTTTAAAGAATGCGAGAGGAGTAGCTCTCAACAAGTTTTGTGAGGAAAACAAATTAAGAGCAGGAAAGAAGGAAGAGGAGGAGGGGAATGTGTGTTTCTTCCTATTTTATGGCATCAATTAAAGGTACAACTTGCACTGAAAATTGTAAGGACACAATCTGGCTCTGGAAAGAATGAGGCATGACTGCGATTAATCACCTCACTGACTTTGGTGGTGGTTAGTGTGGACATTTGATGTACTTTGTCCCTGATTTTGTATTTAAAAACAAAAAATAAAATAAAATGGTGGGTTTTTTTTTGCACCTGTTTTTTAATTGATAAACACAGCCTGCATGTTGCAAATTGGGCATACATTGTTGTGAAGTACTAATGTGCCAAATCCAGCAAAGCAGTAACTTTGCCAGGTGAAATGAGACTACTATGAGATGGGACAGACAGCAGCTTTGATGAGGGGAGAGCAGAAACAGTGTTTTATTTTCTGCATTCATTCAATGATTTATGTTTTATCCTTTATTTATTTGTAGACTCAACAAAAACGACACCTGGCTGATTGATATTTAACGTTGTCAGTCAGCTGCTGCTGTAATCAACCGCCAGCCTGCCTGAACACAGCTGGCGGCAATAAGCAATCCAACATGGCTGCCGTATGGGGTCCATCAGCACGCGTGATTAACTGTCATGTCTATATCTGCGCCTCATTAACATGGATGGCGAGATTAAAGGTGGCCTCCCGGCTAGCAGAGCGACACACTTAAGTGGCGACTGTCACGTCACCACTGCATGACGGATTAAAATTAATGTCACCATTGAAAAAAGTTATGAACCTCATAAAAATGTGTTCGAGGTTTGAAATTGTTTTATAGGATTTTGAAGGTAAAACAATTTCTCTGTCTTTAACAATTTCGCCTGTTTTGCTATTTTGCCTCAAGTGATAATAAGCAAAGGCTGTTTACCACCCATATTAAAAAGAAAAACATGGTGTTATTCAATCAGATGGGTGATTTAAAAACAAACTCTTATTTACAGGACTGCCTTGGGCAAATGCCTGACTGTGGAGTTGTAAGTTTGGGGAGTGATAAAATGAAATGGGGTAATCCCCGGGAGTGGTTTTGGGGTTAAGGGCCTTGCTCGGGGCGCAAATTTAAGTAATTTGTCCACTGGCCAAATGGCAAGTGAAAGTTCAGATAGCATAAGCCACTCAACAGATCACTATTGCTTCACTGGCGGGTGAGCAAAGCAGATCAAACAGCCACTTGCATGTTTTACCAGCATTTGGCTGGTGGCTGGTGTTAAATTTGAGCCCTGACCTTGCTCAAGGGCCCAATGGCAGAGTTCTGTCCAAGTTCATCTGTTCAGATGAAGAATTCCCCGCCGCACTTTGCTTTCGATCCAGGAACGCTACAGCTGCCATTCAAACAAACCTGGTTCCTCATAAATCGAGGATTGCGTGGAACGCAGTTCTGATAAATATTCATTTGTGATGACTGGGGCACAAAGTGAGGACGACTTTGTGTTTGTAGTTCTGAATGTCTGTTTTTCACTCAATACACACCAAATCTGCCAAAAAAAACACTAATTTGTCTGCCTTTCATTTCTGTGACCCAGTAAATGATCTGGAAAAAAATCAGCATCATCCAATGAAAAAAAAGATCCTTTACAGAGATTTTCAAATCACTGCACAGTAATAATCAGAAAACCTTTTAATTTAAGCTTTCCCATTCGTAGCAGAATTATGCGCACACAAAAGCAACAAAAAGTAGAAAGGTATTATATTTAACATGCTGTTAATTAATTTGATGACTTACTGTTACTGTTTCTGTCAATACTGCTGTTCAGCTGAAAACCGACTTGGCTCTGCATGCTTTGAAGCTGGAGCTTTCAGTGATTTTCTGTGGTCATGGGGCCCCACACCACGGTAGTTTTCTGACCCCCCACTCGCTGGGCTACACTTCGCTCTTCTCTCCCGCTGTGGTGGCAGCTGTAATCACTCGAAGTTCAAAAGTCATGACGCCGGGCAAGCGTGGGCTGCGGTGTGCCGACAGAGGGCTCGTCTGCGGTGATGCTGAAGTGTGGAACTTAGTCCGCGCCTCGAAAACAACTGCCCCCCCTGCTCAACCTCTTCACCCTTCACCCCCCCCGTGAGGATGAGGAGGAGGTAATTGATTGACAGCTGAGCCCTGCAGAACCGCGGGGGGACTTGTATCTGGCACTGTTCTCGTTATAAACTGCCATCATACTGCTGCCAGTCGCCATCGGTTTGATTCGCCAGAGCTCAGGGGGAGTGTGGTTCATGTGGGTGAGAGGGGCAATGCAGTGACCCCTCCCCGCAGGGTTCCATTTTCGTCACCAGCCATGGAAGGCTTGTTTTCATGAAGAGTTAACCCCTTACGCTCTCATTTTTCTCTAAAGTAATCCCTTCAGTGGGTTCAAGGTCAGTAAAAGCATTTCTGTTTTCATAATCTAACACAAATTCCACATTCATGTTCGGCGGCTGCTGGTTGCAGCTCTTCACTCGAGCTACGGTACATCACACTTATGCTGAGTGAAGTATTCAAACCCTGGACTCCATGTTTTTATGGCCACAGGATCACTTCAAGGGGAAAATATCTGGATCAAGCACACCACTTTATATACATATCCCTGTAAGTCAGCGGGACATATTTAAGATCACTGGGAACCTTGCAATCTTCACTAGAATTTACAATCGGCCTGAAGTTCCACAGGTTTGAGTATGGCAGCTGCATTTGACAAACCCATTTAGGGGTCTGTAAGTTTTATGGGGTAAAAACTCTGGTTGCTGTAGCAGTGTTCCACAGAGGGGATGTGTTCTGTCATTTCGGCTGGGTTTGTGCTACCGCGAGCACTGGATGATTCTGTTTATCCGAGTCCCAGAGGATTGGACCTGTTGCATGTCCCTCGTAATGAAGAATGACCCAGGGTAGAATATGAGTCGGTTATTTCATCAGCTGAGTTCTCTCGGTGGCTTGATGCACAGATACATCTGCAAGATGAAAAATATTACTCCCTGTCATTTGATTGCTCTCTCGTTCACAGGCAACAAGCAACGGCGATCGATATGTGAAATTGCAGGGCGCCCCCCCCTTCACACACGCACATTGTAAACACCTGATTCTCAACTCAACTCCGGGTCTTTTACACCCTTGTAAAGCCTGTAAACACAACGGGTGGCCGACACCTCAGTCTCGGGCTGTTTTTGTTTCCTGGCCCCTTCGTTTGCCTGAAAGAAAATCTAAACAATATTGAATATGATCTATAATCAAACGAAAACTGACCTCAAGCCAGACCTGTTCACCCAACATCACGTCATGATCTCGCCATTGCTTCCCCGAAAGTAATCGAAGCAAGATCCCGTAAGCAATGTTTTCTGTAGTTTAAAATGCGTTAAATATTAGTTGAATATTAGTTGAACATTGGGAGGTTCAACGCATTAATACAATTGAAGCACTGATTACTAAAACTCCGCAAGTCAAGTTAAGTCAAGTGTGACTTATGGGGTTCTAGTAATAGGTGCTTCAATTGTTTACTAATTGTTCATTGAATATTTCTATATACTCTCTTGAACATTTTTATACCAGTAGGTTAAGTGAATAGTTCAAGTTCAACTAAATTATTCTGAGAATATGTAGATATGCTGTTGAATGGTCAGATCTACTTAGTGGATAATTTGTTGAATATCTACACACAAAGTGAAACTGCTAAATTGTTGAATATCAACTAACAAGTTGTTGAAGTGTTGAAAATTCTTTATTCACTATCTGTAGCTGAATATCCAAGTGAGGCGTTACCAGAAAGTTTTTACAGAAAAGTGGAGGCTGTAATTGCAGTGATGTATGATTGCACTGTACTGTACATTAGTGCTCATAATGTCAAATAAGCAGGTGTCCACATACTTCCGACCAAAGTATGTGCACCTCCGTCTGCGTTAAAGGTCTTTAAAGCTTGAGGTTCTTGTTTCTGGTGTAATATCTCTCATTTCCCCTGACACGCCTCATTCCCTTCCAATTTCACTGGGATTACACTGCGCTCTGAAATCGCACAGCCGATGACCTTGAAGCATGTACTACATCAGGATGCAATGGAGCTGCCTTTAAAGACACGATCAAAACCGAACTTTTATCATTCCCGAAACGACTGGAGCTACTTTATGATCTAACTGAACAGCAGTGGATCTGTTTCCCATCCAGGGCTCAAACTTAACAGTTTCAGTCTCCTACTGTTGGGAAGACCATCCTCCATTTTCCACTAGAAGTGTCATAAATCATTTATAAGTTTACATTAAAGGTAAGGATTTGTGTAAATACGCTGATGCGGAGTCCTACTTGTGTAAAGGCTATTGAGGATAATCAACACTGTCTCTCAAACAGAAACACAGATGTCAGAGGGGAAAAAAGAGCCTAGTTTGACTGACCATTTAAACAACACTTTCCAGTCATTGATTCAGTTCTTTTAAAGTGTTCGGTCCCTATCGGTCTCGTTCGACAGCTTGAGTCAGTTGTTAATCCTGGTTTAGATGTCAAGACGACAGCTTATTTGGACAGATTCGACAGTTCAAGTCAGTCAGTCGATGCTCATTCATTGGTTGCCAGTGGAGACCGCCCAAAATGCCAAAAACCAATGGGACATTTGAGGTTTTAATGCCTAAAACGAAAACTGAAAAATGAATCAAAAATGCGAATTATTCCTGGTAAAAGTAAGTTCCCTAAGTGCCAAAAGCCAAAGGATGTCCTCACACTCTTGTAAGATACTGATCACCTCATTAGGAGTCGAATTAAAGTACAACAGGGACAGATTTAATACAATGGCCTGATTTGAGGATCCTTCTCACTCCAACGGCCTGTTTCACTGGATAATGCAAATAAACTAATCAAGAAGCGAACTGAAATCCCACCCAACATCGTGCGCATGTACAGACATAAAAAGAGCAGTTTTTTTTTTTTTTTTTTAGCTTTTCTCAGTCCAGTTTATGTGGTTATATCAGCAGTTTTGCCTTGTGTCACAGGTCCAAAGTAAATGGACAAGACCCATCAAACCTGCACTGTAATAGTCACACCTCTATAAAGGTAGTGCTGTTATGACAGAACTGGCAAATTGCAATGTGTGATAGGACGTGTGTGCCTTTGTGGCTTGGTCACAATGGCCATCTCCTCTTAAGCGCGCGAGAGAGTTAACAGCTGTGATACAGAGGTGACAACGGTCATTTGCAGCGATAGTCTCTGATGGTCGGTTTTTTGAGACGCCAAATGCGGTGGCCGGAACGAAATTAAGAATAGCAAAATAACAGACAAACACAGACAGAAGTCAGAGAAGGAGACTCGCGCTTCCAGAGGACCCAGATCCAGCCCGAGTAACAATACGGAAGCAAAGCGAGTTCAACAGAATGAATAGAAAGGGAAAAAATCTCAGAAACCGAGATAAAAAGAATTAGCACCAGACGGTGCCCCAAAAGAGGAAAAAAGAGAGAAAGATTCCCCTGCTATCCAGCACTTTCCTCTTTTGCAGCTAATTCCTCAACAACTCTCTAACTAGAGACCTTACCGGCTAAAGTGCAAAAAAACACTGACACCATAGCAAGGGCAGCGAGGCGAAACATGTGCTTAAATAGAGAACGGGTGCCGCCCTCAATTAAGCTGGCCCAAGAATCTGACTGTGAGCAAACCGATATCGTCCTGAACGAGAGCAACCAAGAAAGCTCTCAAAGCCACCGCCAGCCTCCAAAACCATGACACAGTCGCCCAAAAAGTCGTAGAGGGCACTGCTCCTCGGGTCCCCGACCTCACCGCTGAGGGCACATTGAATTTTTTGTTTGTTTTCATTCCCTGCTCATTCTGTGGAATCACTTGTATAGATGACAACAACATCTTCTGCAGGGCTAGAATGTTCTCTTCACCTTAAAGGGAAGCAATCTGATTGGCTGTCTCATCTGTCTACTAATTGTGAGAGGAGGGGCAAGGCCACAAGTTTCAATTCGCTGTTCTTCATCTGTGGGACGGAGCTTTGTTACTTCAGCTCTTCCTGCCTTGCCGTCTTCCGATTTGCTGGAAGCTTTGAGTGCCTGAAGGGATCAATCAGTCAGTGATTGGCTGTGTTAAGTGCTGCAACACAGGAGTTTCCAAAACATATGTTGAGCAACAAAATGAAAGTTCATTCTTTGTGGTGGTTTTTTTTTTTTTTCTTTCCAGAATACGCAAATCATCAAACAGCAACCTCTACTACGCATCTGCTATGCACTGATATCATTTCAAACTCTTATTTGATTCCACTTCTGAAATTGAGGTTTCTTCAATTCTGCCATCTTTGCTTACTTTTGGTGGTTCTTGTCCTCGTGTTCTGAGAGAGAGAATCAGAGGACAGGAAGGAGGGAGGTGAGAAATGAGTGAAAAGATTGTGCACGGTGAGGGTGTTAAAGTGGGTAATGGGGAGCTTAAGATAATGGGCACTGAACAAGGAGGATTCCGGAAGGTTCTCAGGTTCAAACTGAAGATTGAATTGAGAGCAGTGACCTCAGCCAGAATGAGTGGATTTACAGCAGTAAAATTGATTCCACCGCTGCTTCGATGTTTACAGCCCAACGACAGCCAGCGTTAATGGCTAACAAGCTGGGTTACATTTGCAGAGAGTTAAAAATCTGATGCATTTTCAGTATTCGATGTTTCAATAAAGTTTAACGACTTACTGCGGCTCTCCAGGACTGGACTCAAACCTGCAGACACTGGTACGCATTAAGACTGGAGTTAAACCTGCATACACTGTGGCCCTCCAGGACTGGAGTTAAACCTGCAGACACTGTGGCCCCCCTGGACTGGAGTTTAACCTGCAGACACTGTGGCCCTCGAAGACTGGAGTTAAACCCACAGACACTGTGGCCCTCGAGGACTGGATTTAAACCTGCAGACACTGCGGCCCTCCAGGACTGGAGTTAAACCCAAAGACACTGTGGCCCCTCGAGGACTGGATTTAAACCTGCAGACACTGCGGCCCTCCAGGACTGGAGTTAAACCCGCAGACACTGTGGCCCTCGAGGACTGGATTTAAACCTGCAGACACTGCGGCCCTCCAGGACTGGAGTTAAACCTGCACACACTGCAGCCCTCCAGGACTGGAGTTAAACCTGCAGACACTGTGTTCCTCCAGGACTGGAGTTTGAACTAGAGTTAGTATCGGCAGCAGGATGAGTCACTTTGAGCTGATGACAATGAGCGCTGTCTGTCTGATCCTTTCTGTGTGGAAGGTCCACACAAACTCTGACTGACACACCCAGGGGAGTCACAAGTGACAAATCCAGCACCTTTATTATAAGAACCATTACTGATCTATATCTGTGTTTCTGATACTCTACTTCCTGTGCTGAGAATAGCTCACTCTAGCGGTGCATATAAACCTTACAAAGAGCAAAGAACCTTCCTGATGACGAACATGAACCTGAGACAGGATGCCTGGTAGTCATGACAAGGAGCGCCTGAATTGTCCATTTCATGAATGAAAGGGGGAAATTGGCTCCTCAGTTACCCATAATCTATGATTCCTTTCTTCAAAGGTTATTGCTTTGCTGAATAGAGACAGCACTTGTGCTAATTGCCTCCTTTCCTTCCTGAAATAGGCAATTCACACACTCCTTGTTGTCATGGCTACCAGCCAAATTATTTCCGGGTCGTGTCCATTCCTGAGTTAATTTGGAAACACCTTGTTAGTCTTGTAGTGGAAGCTTGTCATGTGGCAAGCCTTTAAATGAGATGTTCTGCTGTAGTATAAATATAATGCATGTGCAAGCGTGCCTCTCTTATTATCATGGAAACACTGGCAGAGCAGAACACTGCATGCAACTGCTAAAAAATTGAACCACTGGCCCTGTTGCCCACTGGCCAGCATTCAAAACCAGTCTGGGCAAAACTTAGGCGAATTTCACGACGCCGCAGTATACTGACCAGCCACTAGGGGACATAGTTGCATCAATTTTAGCCATTATTTAAGTAGGCATATTTTCTAAATTGCAATTATTAAAAAAAGAGTGAAAAATCCAAATACAAGAATTTTAATAAATTGCACTCAGGCTTTATAGGCATGGGCCCACGGAAGCTCCATACAAATATGAAGTGAATCTGGCCCACAATTTCAGAGGAGAAGATTGTGATAGATTTTGTTAATAAAACATAACCTCGACCACAACCACAATGATAACACCAGACGCCACCTGATCCCAAAAGCTCAGCCAGCCTATTGGCTGGCGAAATAAGAAAGAAATTAAAATAATGCTGAGGAAAACCTCTGTCCGCAGTCTCTGATTAAATAAGAAGCACACCGGCACATTATTTCATCTGAGACGCAAAAATGACTGAGACGCTGAAACACAGAGGTGATTAATGCAGGCTGGGATGATGTGAACAGACTGGGGATGCACATCTGATCCGACACACATCCAGGCTCCCCGCTCCTCTGAATTATTCTCATCGATTTATTCCCTCCTCTTTATCGCACACATCGTTTGCAATGCTGCTGCTGCATTTGAACTCAGCCCTATGAGCTCCGGCAGCCCTTCAGAGGTCGGCCATGTGAATATCGTGAACTCGGCGGAGCGAAGCTACGAACTGGCCTAGCAAGCCACACAGATCCCCGCCGACAGCTCATTGGCCAGTCCTGCAGAGCCCACTCGGCGGCTTGCGCTCAGTAACAGCGTTGTCTTCTCTCTTCTCTACTTCCTGTTGCGTATAAGACTTTGGGTCGGCCTCCAGATTTATGCCTCATCTGTAAACTCCATCCGTCATCCAATCCCCATTTTCCTGTTCAGCATTTCCGGCGACAATCCCAGCATCAAATGCAGCAAGTTCTAGAGCAGAAACACTCAGTGGACAGAATTCAAATACTGTACATTGCACGGATCACTGATCATTCACTCACTCTCTCGCATCTATGGGCAATACAGAGTTTCTAATCAGCCTAGTATGCATGTTTGTGGACTGTGAGAGGAAACTGGGGCAGATTCGAACCCATAACCTCCTTGCTGAGGCGCAAGCAAAACCCACAGGGAAACTGTACCTCCTCGAAGGAACTTAGGAGCTTGAGATCTCCTCTAATACTACTTGACTCCACTTTCTTCATCTCAATAGGTTTATAATATCTCGTCTTTTCCATGACCAGCTCTGCACATTTCCGGGTTTCAAATTGTTTTGTAAACACGGAAGCTGTTGGCAAATATTCTGATTCAGCTGTGGCCACTTCACAATTTCTTTTATTTTTCGAACATTACCCGACTTCTTGTAACATTGTCTTCCCAGTGTCATCTGGTGTCCCTCAGTGAGTATCCCACTGTAACCATGTACTATTCCTGTATATTTTAGTTAGGAATTCTAGAAAAAAAAAAAAAAAATCACCTCAGAGCTTGCGGGCCTACAGCTGAAACATGCATGCACTCCTAAAACGGATCTGTGCTTTTCAATATTCGGCTTAATTAGACAGAAATTGTTACTATGAAAATTGTCCATAGTAAAGGAGGCCTTCAACTGTTAGCAAAAGCTCTGACAGTTGTCTGTGTGTGTGTGTGTGTGTGTGTGTGTGTGTGTGTGTGAGTGTGTGTGTGAGTGTGTGAGTGAGTGAGTGAGTGAGTGAGTGAGAGAGAGAGTGTGTGTGAGTGTGTGTGTTTGTGCATGTGTGTGTGTGCGTGTGTGTGAGAAAGACTTTCAGGCTGTAACGACTCCATACGTCCACAGCTGAATGAAATTTGAGTTCTTCATTCGCTACAAAGGCCAAATAGTGAGTCAATAAAAAGTCCTATATTTTACTTCAAATGTTATTTTAATTACTTTTTTTTTGAGGTGAGACGGTTTAGCTTAATACACAAATACAAGATTAGCCAATGAGGTAACAAAAAAGTAGGAATAACTTGTCAAGCAAACAATAACTGAAAATAATAGTTTCTTCTCAAAAGAAAAATTATGTTTTAAGCCTTATTTATAAGACTAAAACACTTTCGACAGATTAACTATTGTTTCCTCTCGATGCCAGCCACCCTTCAGCTCATCAGGTTAAAAAACATGAACGTGAATTCAGGTTATTCTCCGTGCATGATGTGCCCTACAGCTCAAGGCCTCACTGAAAGAGCCAATGCTGTCACCTGCTGTAGACTAGAGGTACTTCATTTACTCTGTGCGTGCGGCTGCTGTGTTCACCGCAACGACACTACATATATTAAATCCAAACGTGCGTGGCCGCTTTCCTGAAACCTCATTGATATACATGGAAAACCGACATTTTTAAATTCCAAATATTGCACATTTTAATTGAATTTGAAATGAATTGGTCAGCATGGGCTGATAGGACAGACTTTCTGCTTTCATTTGAGAGTATTTTCTAGAGATGGGATTTGTGGCTCTTTGAAGGGAGCCGGATCTTTAGGAGCCGTTCCTTTCAAAGAGCCGTTCAAAAGACTGGCTCCTTGTCATATTTATTTATTTTTTAGAAGTCAACCAGGGTAACTCGTTTTTATCAAGGAAACAATCGCTGGTAGCAGTCATAAGTTAAGATTTAGATCAGAATAATTTAAACTTACATATCCCACCAATATATACTCTATTGGTGGGAATTATTCTGAAATATTGATTAGAATTTCATTTGGCTTGTGTTTTCATTGTAAACATTCCATAAGGTGGCGCCATATCCCTATGCTTTGAAAGTGAGATTACCATTTTGAATTTTCCCTCACCTGAAAAACTTTGTGACACAATAGAAACTGCGCAGGCTACAGATAACTTCCATGCAAAACAACTTTACTGTAACATTTTCCCGCACAAGGACATTTTAACAATGCAGGGTGTTTGTACACCTGAACTACTTTACAAACTCCTTGACTCCACATCAGAACAGATACAGCGGCAAAGGTCCTCAGTCCAGTCGGGCGGCGCTCACTAATGTTCTCCTCCCCTAAGTTAGCTGCACACATATACCTGCGTTAACGTGAATGGAGCGTGCTGTGGACAACTCAAACTCGGAGATGTCATTAGTCGTTCACGTGACGGCAGCATGGACAACTCAGACTCATGGGGCGCACAGATGACACATGAAGGCAGCGTAGGCAATTTGCATATAAGAATGGCTCGCAAACGAGCGGCTCGCAACTGCGAATCGGTTCTCATCGTTCACTTCAAAAGACTCGACTCGTTCGCGAACGTCACATCTCTAGCATTTTCACTCAGTTCCACGATGCTGAAACTGGCGGCCTCTCTGGATACTGGAGGGGGTCATGGGAGTTTGCTCATCCAGGCTACATGTGTTTTGTGGACTTGGAGAAGGCTTATGACCGTGTCTGCGAAGTATCCTGTGAGGGGTGTTGCAGGATTATAGGGCACTCAGGCTGTTCATTTGAGCCATCCAATCCTCGTACAAGCAAAGCAGGAGTTGTGTCCACATTCTGAACACTTAGTCAGACTTATTTTCAGTTGGAGTTGGTCTCCGCCAAGGGTGTGTCTTGTCATCTATTTCATTCGTGATTTTCATGGACAGGGTGTCGAGACGCGGCCGAGGCTGTGAGGGAGTCCAGCCATAGCCATGGTTCTCTTTTGGAAAAGAGGTGGATTGTCCCCTGTGAGTGAGGGGTCAGCTGTTACCCACAATGAAGGAGATCAAATATCTTGGCATTTTGTTCACGAGTGAGGAGAGGATGGAGCATGAGATCAATAGATGGATCTCTGCTGCATCTGTAGTGAAGCAGGCGTTGTCCCGGTCCTTTGTGGGGATAAACAAGCAGATTTTAAAAGCAAAGCTCTCAATTTACTGGTTGATCCATGTTCCAACCCTCACCTATGGTCACGAGCTTTGGGTAGAGACCGAAAGAGTAAGATCGCGAAAACAAGCGGCCAAAATGAGCTTTCTCCGCAGGGTGGCTGGGCTGACCCTCAGGGATTGGGTGAGGAGATCGGACGTCCAGGAGAGGCTCAGAGTAGAACCGCTGCTCCTCTGCGTTGAGAGGAGTCAGTTGTGGTGGTTAAGACATCGGGTCCTGAAGCTTGTCCAGATGCCTCCTGAACGCCTCCCTTTACTGGTTTTCTGGTCATGTCCAACTGGGAGGAGGCCCCAGGCAGATCCAGGACACGCCGGAAGGATTATATTTCATGGCTGATTTGGGAACGGCTTACAGTCCCCCAGTAAGAGTTGGAGGAAGTAGCTGGCTGGTGTGATTTGTAAGACATTGCGATTTGATTTGAAGGCCCAGCAGCGACTCCACTTCCTGAGAGTGCTCAGGAGGAACAACCTGGAGGAGAAGCTGCTGGTGAAATTCTACAGCGCCACCATAGAGAGTATCCTAACGTACTGCATCACGGCGTGGTACCCAGGATGCTCTGCAGCGGACAGGAAAGCCCTACAGAGGATCATAAACACGGCCCAAAAGATCACCGGCTGCCCCCTGCCCAGCCTGGAGGACATTGCCAGCTCTCGCTACCTCAGCAGAGCTGAACACATCCTGAAGGACTCCTTACACCCCAGCAACCGCTTTTTCGAACTGTTACCATCGGGCCGACGGTTCAGATACCACAAGGTCCAAACAAGCAGACTGAGAGATAGCTTCTTCCCCAGAGCTATAAACTCACTAAACCACAAGCACACATAGGACACGTGGAATACAGTTTTAAGTGCAATATCATGAGTACTTGAGTATTGCGCGGGCATACGTGCAATACTTTTTCAGAAGTGAAATCATATCCTGTAAATCCCATAGTCTGTTATATTTAGTAATTATGCATAGAAATGTCGTGACAATTTCAGTACTCCATGTATATATCCTACTCTTGGCAATTCAGTACTCATGTAAATACCCTATTTCGAAAGTTGTGTATTGGTTTTATATTTAAATGTGAATACTTTATGTGAATACTTTATATTTTTCTATTTATTATATTTCATATTTGCCAACTGGAGTGCAACTCAAATTTCGTTGTAGAAACACAATGATAATAAAGGTGATTCTGATTCTGATTTTATTAATAATTTCACACTTTGTCCCAACCATTTCAGAATTGGGGTAGTAAAATTACTTCTCTTTAGTTCACTGATATACTGCTGCTATACCCAACAAAATAATCCAAGCCGAGCTACGATATCCAGTGTGCAGAATTAATTAACAAATTGTGCATAATTTAAGCATAAAGTCAAAAATTAAATTTCAATTTGGAGCTTCAGTGTTCCAGGACCACATTTGGGCAAATGTCAAGCCAATTGGTCATTTGCCACTTTCTGTTTGTACTGTATTTGTCCCACCAACAGATTTGTTCAGCAAGAAGATCCAAATTAGGAAATAACCATCCTTTTCTCCGCAAGAAATATTTATAGCCAAGAGCGTTCACACATTGTCTGACAGTATGCTTTAGCACCACCAGCTGGCCGACCAGTGAAATACTAACAGTCATGTCAGGGAACCACAGCCAAAGGATTCCGATCGATTTTCACTGCCGTGAGGTCAGATTTGCAGTTTGAAGACTCTTTGGGCTGTGCCTCCCACCAACGGTCTAATTTTGTGAGGAATACAAATTTTGGAAAATTATGATTGATTTATAGTCAGGTTTTAATGGACTGTTCTTCATGATGAATTTTTGTTTCCAGAACCATGTTGCTTCACTGCACTGGAACTATCAGTGGTGAGCCTACATTGTCTGGCCACTAGGTGGTGGCAGAGCCTATTTACAAGCCCAGTCCTGAAGTCCGAGGAAAAAAGCGCCTTCAGCAACATTTGTCAAAAATACTTACGGCCCATGTGCAACTGAGCTGGTTGCGAGTTAAATGCGCAAGAATTTGAACCTCCGTGTGGGTGAGATTGCTCTGCCTCACACTTACATAGGTGGTATATGCTGTTAATACATCCTCCGAAATGGAGGTAGGCAATCCAACTTCAGTAAATCTCATCCAGAGTATTTGGTTCCGCCCGCCTTGATTAGCCAGTGAGGCCTGCCGCTCAACCGGGAGGTAGAACTGATTGGTGAAACCAGCTGGCTATGCCCATGGGTAGAAGTAAAGCATGACAGAGCTTCTACCTTCTGAACTTGGACTACCCACCGCTGTTCCCCAGTCTCTGAGCTTGTTGTCTGCCCCTTGCTCTTGCACAACAGATACACAATGAAGTTTTGGGGTCTTCTTCTATGGTACACAAACTATAATTTACAAAAAATTGGTACAGCTGTTGAATTCCCTTTTGAATCTGCTTGACTTTGCATTCCGTAATGCAATCTAGAATGTAAATTATAGACTGAGAACAACCTTGAGATTTCATAGTAATATTGGCAGTTGAGAGTGACATTATCTTACCAAGATGATGGATTCGTCCAAAAGATTTATGATGCTTTGATGCTGTGGAAGAGTAAAAATCACAATTTCAAACTGTTAAAGTCTGTAATATTTTAATTTGAAACAGCAAGGGAGTGAGAATTATTTTTTAGGATTAAAAAAAAAATTAAAAGTTAATCCATTTTTTAGAGGGCCCAAAACTGCACTAGGACTGTCTGCTGGTTGTAGGCTGTGACGGTCAATTCAAAAAAAAAAAAAAAAAAAAAAAAAAAAAAAAAGTTGGTTCACACACAAAATGTTCAATAAGGTTTTTGTCGCCAAAAGTGTAAAAAAGGTTTAAATTTTCACTTTACAAACTAAAAAAATTGCCTTAAGTGCTAAAATAGTTCAAATGGTATCAAGTGAAAAATCCAACAGAGAAGAGCATTACAGAGAAAACAGCTGCCGTAAGCAAGCTACCAGGGTAGCTAGCTTCTCAACTGTAAGGGCGTCCATCACCCAGTAAGGCAATTCCAAAACAACCCACATTCCCAGCACATCTGCACAATGTTACCAAGTGTTATAAATCAATCCACACCCTACAAGCTTACGATTGGAACACATTTATCAGCGACTCCTCCAGATACGGCCATTTTCATCTTAAGATAAAAGCCTGTTCCAATGCAAGGTCACTGTTTCCCATTTCCATTGATGGGCAATTTCTTGTAGGCGTCTGAATCAAAGTAGGCCTTGATTTTGGGGCGGGCGGACATCTTGTCCACGAATGACTTCAGTTTGGGGAAAGAATCCAGGCACTTGGAGGAGAGCACCAGGTGGTTGAGCATGACGTCAAGGAGACTGTAGTCTGCAATGGACACCTGGCCAATGAGGAGAGGAGTTTGTTACTACAGCACATTAAAAAAAATAAATTAATTACTTAATTAATTAATTAAAAATAATAATAAAAAGAGAACCGCGGAACTATTGGAGCACCTGGGTAAAGTTCACTTTGTGGTTAGGCAGGAATCTTGGCAAGTTTGCGCGCGCACACGCGCACACACACAGACACACACACAGACACACAGACACACAGACACACGAAAAAACACTGCAACACAAACTCAACTCAAATGTCTATTTAAAACTAACAATCACTCTGCTGTTAATTCTGATGTTTCATGGGAAGTTAAAAAGGTATATTCTAAAACAAAAATGTTCAATTTTAGGGGAGCAAACTGACAGGATGCGCTCATATCTAAGTGAAATAAAATGGGAGACACTCCTGGACTGTAAGTCTGTAAATGAGATGTGGGAAAGATTTAAGGGGGTTTTACTTGAATCACAATGCAGATTCATTCCAAAGGTGTCCAAAAGTAAGCTGAAAAAGCAGAATCCTCAGTGGATGACCAAAAGTATTCGTAGGATTTTGAGGGAAAGGAGGAATCTTTATAAGATGTACATAAAGGATAAAAATGAGATTACTATGGCTGAATACTGTAAAATGCAGGCTGTGGTCAAAAAAAAGAGCTGAGGAATGTTAGAAGACTGTATGAAAGACAAATTGTAAAGGGGGCAAAAACTAACCCCAAGCGCTTCTTTCAGTACTGTAGCAGAAAACGGAAAGTTAAAGAGGAGGTTAAGTGCATAAAAAATAAAAATGGATCGCTGCTATATGATAACAAGCATATTGCGGATGCCTTAAACAGTTACTTTCTGGAGAATTTTACCTCAGAGGGTGTCATTATTTGGCCAGAGGGCATGTCAAATGCTCAAGATTATTTAGCGGAAATTGACGTTCAGGAAAACAAAGTATTAGACAAGTTGCATAAACTAAAGGCAGATAAGGCGGCGGGTCCTGATGGCTTATATCCTAGAGTGCTCAGGGAAGTTGGTGAGATCATCTTTAAGCCGCTATCCACCATCTTCAGACAGTCTTTAAAAACTGGAGAAATACCAAATGATTGGAAACAGGGCAATATAATACCTATATAAAAGAAAAAGGACCGAACCGAGCCAGGAAATTACAGGCCAGTCAGTTTAACTAGCATGGCGTGCAAAATATTGGAATCTATCTTAAAAGATGAGCTGGACTTATTTCTTGAACGTAACAGTATCATGAGGGATAGCCAACATGGTTTTCGGAAGGGAAGGTCATGCCTAACAAACCTTCTGGAATTTTTTTGAAGAGGCCACCAGGACTTATGACCAGAGCAGGGCTTATGAAATCATATACTTGGATTTTCAGAAAGCATTCGATACAGTACCGCATAAGAGACTAATTTATAAAATGAGCTCCATTGGAGTTATAGGAGTTAATCTGGAGTGGATTCAAAACTGGTTACAGGACAGAACACAAAGAGTAGTGGTCAGTGATATCTCATCTCAGCTAGGTATGGTGGGGAGTGGCGTCCCCCAGGGATCGGTGTTGGGCCCCCTGCTGTTCCTCATCTACATTAATGACCTTGATAGGAATATTGAGAGCAGATTGGTTAAATTTGCAGATGATACTAAATTGGGGGGTTTGGCAAATAGTTTAGGGTCCACTAAAGTGATTCAGGACAATTTGGATAGAATCCAGAATTGGGCAGAAATGTGGCAAATGAAATTTAATCTAGCAAACTGTAAAGTTGTACATGTAGGTAGTAAACACATTAGACAGGATTACTTCATAGGAGGTTTAAAACTGGAATGTGCTCCACACAAGAAAGATCTGGGAGTGATTGTTGACCAAACCCTCACAGGTTCTAGCAATTGTGCCGTAGCAGTTAAAAAAGCTAATCGAATGCTGGGATACATTGCCAAAAGTACTGAGTACAAATCTAAGGAGGTGATGCTTCTTTTGTACAACACATTCGTCAGACCACATCTGGAGTATTGTGTACAGTTCTGGGGACCATACTTTAAGAAAGATATAGAGGCTCTAGAGAAAGTTCAGAGAACAGCCACTAAGCTAATTCCAGGTATAAAAGATGAAAGCTATGAGAAGAGGCTGAAGATCCTTAATCTCTTTAGTCTTAGGAAAAGGAGACTCAGGGGTGATTTGATTGAGGTCTTTAAATATATTAAAGCAGGGGTGTCAAACTGACCCATAAAAGGGCCAAGAGGCTGCAGGTTTTCAATCCTACCAAGCAGATGCAGACCTGAAATCACTGATTTAATCAGCTGATCTGGGCCTGCACTACTGATTAGTTGTATCAGGTGAGCTTCTGCATTGTTGGAGTGAAAACCTGCAGCCTCTTGGCCCTTTTACGGGTCAGTTTGACACCACTGTGTTAAAGGGATTAACAAAGTGAATTACGTAGGATTCCTTCAACCAAGTATTGTGAGTAGAACTCGGGGTCACAAATGGAAGTTGACCAAAGGTAAATTTAGCACTGATATTCGGAAGTATTTCTTCACCCAAAGAGTAATTTCAATGTGGAATAGCTTGCCTGACCATATTGATGAGGCAGAGACCTTGGGGGTTTTCAAGAGCAGGCTTGACTTCAAGCTAGATACCACTGAGTCAGTCAGTCAGTATCTGAAGGGATATATTCACAATAGCATAAAGAAACTGGCAAGCCAAGTTGGGCTGAAAGGCCTGTTCTTGCCATTCATGTTATGTTATGTTATGTTATGTTATCTTAATTTCTGAGAAGAAGTCAAAAATATATTGACCAATTTTAGCCCCGCCCCTAAGAGCCCCTGGGGGTGGGCACCACATTATTCAAAATTTTGGTGCATTTTTGACCAAGGAAAGTTCCTGCAAAATTGTACTGAAATCGGATCAGCGGTTTCTGAGAAGAAGTTGAAAATGTAAATTGTTTACGGACGCACGACGGACAAAAGGCGATAAGAATAGGTCACTTTGAGACTTCGTCTCAGGTGACCTAAAAACACAAACATGACAACAAAATAATACAAAATACTAAAGAACACACTACTGCCAAAATTTGCATACAAACCAAATTACATTTTAACTGACTTTTGTAGCGATAGCCCGGAGTCACTTTAGACTGCCATTCAACAAGCCCCATTTCATAGACCGCAGGATCACAATGAACATGAATCATCCCTGCATACTTCAGGGTTGTGTCCTGAGGGCAGAGTGTGTGGCCTGGTGCAGGGACTTCGGGGGTCAAACACACCCGTGTCCGATTTATTGTAAATGGATTTTGCCATTCCTGAAGTCCGTATGAAACAGAGTTTATCTTGAGTATCCAGCTTCTACATCGTGTCTTTTTCCCCAGTGACACAACATAGGAAGGCAGGACAATGTTTGGAGGAATTTGAATTGAAAAATTATAAGTGGCCGTCGCAAATCTCCCCGATGCCCAAATTTCGGACAAAATGGCCACTGGCAGCCATCTTGCACATCCAAACTGCCAAAAATTGGTCTTGAACATGGTCAAATAAGTATCTTTGCCGGTGCAAAATTAGAAAAAAATTCTGGTAATAATTGTCGCTTCCAGAGCCTGGAACAGAAAATCTCTGCGCACGGCGACGGCAGCCCCAAAACTAAACCATATCTTCTCCCGACTATCGCCGTCTGGGAGATACAACTATGATATAAAAATACAAAAAGGTAGGACCAAGGGTCTTGTAGCTTACCGGCAAGCAGTCTCACAGCAATGATATAAGTTATGAAAATTTCATGTGAAGTTTGACATTTGAATCAATGAAAACCACTGTCAAAGTCACTAAATAAAAGTTCACATACATTTATAAGACCTTCTGTAATACAATCCGAAGCTCTGAAGCAGTTTTGGTGATACAAGTCTTTAAAATATCTCAACATGTATTCAGTATGTCAATTGTGAACTTTAAAGGTCACAGAATGTCAAATTGTGGACAGAAAATGGACTTCATACATTACTTTCTAAATGTCTCTATACAAACCTTGGCTTAATCGGAGATCATTTTGGTGATTCAAGTCATTGTAATTTCACTGTCAAGTTTGACCTTCAAAGGTCACTGACAATCAAGTTGAATGTCACCAAATGAAAGTTCATATGCGACTTCCTAGATGTCAGTCACACAAACCTAGGCTCCATCTGTGACCTTTTCAGTGACAGAAGTCATTGAATTTTTTCTAGGTCAAGTTTGACCAAAAGGTCAATATGAAGGTCACCGAATGAAAGTTCAAACATGACTTCCTATACGTCTCCAATACAAACCTACACTCAATCTGTAACGATTTTGCTGATATAAGTCATTGGAATTTCACTGTATAGTTTGGCTGTTGAAGGTCAAGTCAAAAATCACCCAACTTCATACATGATTTCCTATATGGTTACAATACAAACCTAAGCTCTATCTGTAATAGTTTTGGTGATAGAAGTCATTCAAATTTCACTCTGTGAAGTTTGACCTTCAAAGGTCATTGAAGGTCGAGTTCAAAGCCACCAAATCAAAGTTCGTGCATGACTTCCTATACATCCCCAATACAACCAGACACTATCTGTTACCATTTTGCTGATATAAGTCGTAGAAATTTCACTGCAAAGTTTGGGCATTCAAGGTCACTGAAGGTCAACATCAATGTCACCAAATGACACCTCATATACAACTTCCTACATGCCTGCTGTTATGGCCCCAATTTGTTGTGACATATCGGACAGCAAGGGATGTCAGACAAACTTTTAAAACTTAAACAGATTTAACTAGAAATGGTTTTTACACGTAAAAACAGATGTCTCCCTCTTCCCCCATTTCACATTTTAGACTTATGGTCCAGAAACGAGTCCCAGCCTTCAATATGCCCAAATCCAAATTGTTGCCATGGAAACAGAAAAAATATTAAAGCTGCAAGTAGCGTTGCATGGGTCCTCGCCCTCCCGCACATGTCGAAACGGGGGCGAGTCGTGTTCGAGCGCCGTCGAGCATTGTCATTCGTTGGACAGCACGAGACTGAGGAAAACGTTTTATGTTGAGTTGAGTGCAAACCCCTTCACTGAAAGAGATTTTTCTTTAGTATAATGGAGCTATGACCCATGTGACCTGGTCAAACTTTCTGAAAGAGATTCCATCACTGCTGTGTATTGTACAATCTTCCCCCATTCATGAACTTGGTGAAGGGAGATGAGCCATGTGATCCTACAGCCACCCGGTGGTCTGAACGTGTAGCAGCACAAAGAAAAACACTGAAAATCAATAATAATCAAGAAATTAATAAATGCTTCTTCCAGGCAAATCCTAGAAAGCTGAAATTTCGGGAGCATGTTCACTGAAAAAAGACAAAAGTTTTATACACTGCAACTTATGGTAAATTCAGAAGTGCATCACTCTATATTTTTCAAAATATGAATATTCATAACATGTTTATATCTCAAGAAATATCAAATGTAATGGTACCACACTTAGCAGTTTGTTTGGCGACATGGAGATTATGAATTATGCCAAAGGACATTTTGATACGATGAACGGTTGGTCCACAGCAAGAATGTATATCTTACTGTACAGTGTTTTATGTACGTAAATATTTTTGTCAAAAAGTCTCGGATGGATTTTCACGAATTAGGGCATGGTACAGCAATGATGAGTGATTTTTCAGAATTTTATGACATTGCAACAGGCTGTGGTGAAAGCGAAAGTCCCATTTTGTCGTATTTAGGTGGCGCTAGAGAGCCATTTTGTGTCTTTGGTGGAGAATTTACAGATTGTAAGAATATTTGAAGCCATGTAGAAACTACTGCAAAATTTGGTTTGTTCCGAGCATGTTTAAGGGGTCAAATGAAGGTTGGAAATTGCCTGGGCATCGAAAAAGGCAGTGAAAGTGGCTGGGGACCCCATCTTTGACGCCTCATAAAATCTGAACCGTTCAACTTTTGAAAAAGTTGTACAGTAGTTTTCATCGGCAGAGTGTGCTTTGTCATCTAGTAGCATTTGGGGTCGATATGAAGAACGCCCTTAAAGGAGTTCGCGTTTGTTCGAGGGCAAATTTTGGCAAAATTTAGGGGGAAAAAGAAATTTGAAATGCAAATTGCGGACTTCCTGTTTGATTTAGGTAATGGATGTGGATTCATTTTTAGGCCTTGATGAGATGAACAATATAGTGTTGGTTCCATCTCTCCATGACTTTCCTACCGGTCGTGGTGGCCGTCTAAGTGCAAATGAAATGATTCTTGGTGGCGCTAGAGAGCCATTTAAATTCAAAAGCAGTTCAAACCCTCAAAAGGCACATCTAAATGCTATGGAGAGACACTATATGAAATTTAGTGAGAATCGGTCACACAGTTTCAGAGTTATGCTCCGGAAACAAATGGGAACGCCGACGCCAACGCCAGCGGGAATTCAGGCAAAAACAATATGTCTCCCCCCCCTTTCCAGGAAGGGGGAGACATAATAAACCACAGCCTGACCAAGATTGATGGGGTTGCTATGTTGCGATGTCCTGGGACAGGAAAATGCTCCAAACACAGGAAAAAAAAAAATACACAAAACGAGCTTCATAGGTCTTGTTAAGAGTGACAGGTCTTAGTCAAATGTATCCTTCAACTATTTCTCCTTGCAATTTCTCCTACTACTAGCTCACCTGAATCAGCTGTGGTTACAACAAAATTACGTTATTCGGGCAAGTTTAAAGCTGAAGGTCAAAGGAAATACAGAAAAACCTTTTATAGGCATGTGATGCATCTTGCTACATACTACCTACATGACAAATTTCAGCTGAATACATGCATAAATAGCTTTCAGATGGCCAGTTATGTGATTTTCAATATGGCCGGTATGGCGGCCATATTTAAAATTGAATCAGAGCGCCTTGAACAAATTTAGTGTCCTAATGGGTGGGAAGATCAGCTTCATTGGTCAAGTAGTTTTGGAGAAGAGTTTTAAAGGTTTCAGTGTAACTTAGAGGGGTCGTAAAAAGTTGAAGGTGAAAGCAAGGTCAAAATTCAAAATACGGAAAAACTCATATTATATGTGATTTATCTTGCTACTTACTACCTACATAGCAAATTTCAGCTGAATACATGCATAAATAGCTTTCAGATGGCCAATTATGTGATTTTAAATATGGCCACCATCGTGGCAATGTTTGAAATCGGATCGAAACGCCTTGAGCAAAACTTAGTGTCCTCATAGGCAGAAAGGTACCTGTCAAGTTTCACCTTCATCGGCCAAGTAGTTTCGGAGAAGATGATTTTGAAAGATTTTAATGAAACTCAAAGGGGTTGTATAAAGTTGAATGTCAAAGCAAGGTCAAAATTTGACATACGGAAAAAGCCGTATGTTACGTGATGTATCTTTCCACGTGCCAACTACCTAGCAAATTTCAGCTGAATATGTGCATAAATAGCTTTCAGATGGCCAATTATGTGATTTTCAATATGACCATGTCTGAAATCGGATCGAAACGCCTTTAACAAACTTTGGTGTCCTCATGGGTAGGAAGGAAGCTGTCAAGTTTCAGCTTCATAGACCCAGTGGTTTCGGAGGAGAAGATGTTTACCGACGATGAACGACGACAACGAACGACGTACAAACAGGCCATGACATAAGCTCATCTGATTTCGTCGTCAGGTGAGCTAAAAAGTCAATACTGCCATCTAGTGGCTTTTTTTTTCCCCACATTACGCCGCAATACAAACCTGAGCTCTATCTGAAATAGTTTTGGTGATAGAAGTCATTGAAATTTCACTATGTGAAGTTTGACCTTTCAAAGTCATCTGAGGTCAACTTTAACAAAGCTGAAATAAAGGTTATATTACTTCCTATATGTCAGTAATACAAACTTAATCTCTATCTGCAACCATTTAGCTTCCACAGGCGATTTGGCCCATTCTCCATAAGACCCAATGTTAAAGTACAGCACCCCC
Source organism: Gymnothorax reevesii (assembly GCA_029721435.1). Classification (NCBI taxonomy): domain Eukaryota; kingdom Metazoa; phylum Chordata; class Actinopteri; order Anguilliformes; family Muraenidae; genus Gymnothorax; species Gymnothorax reevesii. Next base: position 7,129,178 of record CM056574.1, on the reverse strand, counting down.
ACTGGACCCACTTTCATCGATTCAATCAAAATGGCACTCACACAGTACATAAAGTGTATCAAGGTGAGTTGATAACCTTTTTCTAAATCTGGCTATCAGACAGTTTTTGAGAAATTGTGTCTTGAAATTTCAAGTCATATCTTAACCATAGACTGTAAAAAGATGGACAAAGCTACCATGACATCACCCATTGGTTTCAGCATACCATAAAGGAAGCCTCAATTTTGGCGATTTGAATTGCGCTATGTTGTCATTTTGAAATCAGATCGGATTTCTATTATCCAAGAGCGTGAATTGAAGATCCGGAGAGGAACGTGGCTCAGGATCTGACCGTATTGGACGAGGACCAGAGGATAGCCACGCCCCTAAAGCATATTCTGGCTTTATCCTTTATTCTAGTCTATATGGGACCATAATTTACGATAATGAACATCATGATATATTGGAGGAGACTTGAAACTTGCTATAGCTACCATAAAAGAATGTGAAAAAATCATTATTTAAATGAAAAATCAGGTGGGAAAGTCGGGTCATTTTCTCATAGACTTCTCATAGCATTGAACTTCTTTCTGCAACCACCAACGTCGCCATCTGCTGGCCATTAAATAGAATGCCATTTTACAGCATTCCGCATGGGCGTCATTTTTCAGACCAGGGTGCTGTGTCCATCTTTTTATACAGTCCATGGTTTTAACATTGTTAATATATTCCCTGACCTCGAGTTTGACCTTTCAAAGTCATCTGTGGTCAAATTTAATATTGCCAAAATATAGGTCATATATGACTTCCTATATGTCGATAGTAGAAACCTAATCTCTATCTGCAACCATTTGGCCTCCATAGGCCATCTTGCATATTCATAAAGTACAGCGTCCCCACTCGACCCACTTCCATCGATTCAATCAAAATGGCGCACACTGTACATTGACGGCAAGGTAAGTGGATTGCCTGATATAGAGAAAAAAAATTTATCACGCAGTTTTTGAGAAATAAATTTTTAAAATTTCTCAGTCCCATCTTCAACATTGAAGCCAAAATTTCAAGGGCCCGTAAAACAGACAAAAATGATTCAATCAAAAATCTATGAAAAAAGTCTGAAGATATGGTCTAGTAGTATGTTATTGCAACACGAAAATTCACCAGGCCAAAAGGCCGGTAAGCTAAAAACAAAATTTAATGTTAATTATGTGCACAATATCACCAAGGATGTGATTTAACAGTTAAAAAGGCATTTTTCACTTAAGGTCAGCTTTAATGTAGCAACCCTACAGGCCAAAGCAAAATAAACCCAGGAGCGACGAAGGGACTCAGGTTAGCACAACACTGCTAATCTCAGCTACTCTGCTGCCCTGGGACTGGGACAACAGCACATCCCCTGGGTCACAGCCAAGCACCTCAGCCCCTGTGGTGAGCACCATGGGCTGGGTCATGCAAGAGCCAGTTTCAAACTGCAACCTCAGTACTAACTAACCAACTAACCTCTCTCTCCCTCTCCCACTCTCTCTCGTCAAACAGTAAAGTGAGCCTACCTTGTCCCCAACCAGGAATTCAGTTCCATTCTTCTCCAGAACTGCCTCGAAACAACGGAGGTGGTTTGGGAGGTCAGTGAGGTATTTGTCTTTACCAGTTTCCTGAGAGGAGACCGGAAACGGTGTTAAAGCTCCTATCAGAAATCCTTAGATGCTGAATTACACAAGAAGCCACACACTGAGAGCACATATAAACATAAGACTGAGAGTAAGACAGAAAATACCGGAACATTTGCATACTCGCTCCCTCCCTTCTCAATGAAAGGGGTGTGGCTCTCTGATGAGGTGGAACAAGCCTGTCCAATTAATATTGTCTGATCCAATTAACCCTTTGCCTCCCAGGAGTGAAATACATACCAGGACTCTCCTTCCGCAAGCAGTTTCACCTTGTACACGACTTCTTAAGCTCGCCTCAAAAAAAGCTCTGTGTAGCAAAAACTACAGGCTAAACAATATTGTTACAAGGAATATTTAAAACACATTAGACCTGCTTCTGATCACAGTCCTACTCAATAAAATTATAAAGAGATTATAAGAAATCTTTTGTGACTCAAGAGTATTCATGTGTTCACAAATAATCTTCAGTTTGACTACTCAGAGCTCCAATTGATGTTTACGCACTCTGACAAGAATCCTTTTAAATCCGATTCATCGAAATCACTGCCAAATAAATTTTCTGCCATTTTGATCAACAAAATTCTTGGGCCAAAAATCTCAACATTGGAGTCCAACTATGCCATGTGATTAGGCAAATTTCATCTGTAAGGCTTGTTCTGATTGGTTAAGACAGGACAATAACCAATTGAAACATATAAAAAGATTTTATCAGTCTAAACATAGCAAGTAAGATAAGGAGGGAAAGTGTTAAAAAGCATACAAGATGTCAGACTCCAGCTGATTCCCAGCTACCACACACACACACACACACACACACACACACACACACACACACACACACACACACACACACACACACACACACACACACACCTGGACTTACGTATTCTTTGTAGATGAGATGAACATACTTCAGCCGAAGATCTTCAACGCCGTCAGTGAGCATGTCGATTATGGCGGCCTGTGTGTTGTCCTTCCCGTAGGCTCCTTCAGCATAAGGGGATAAAAAAGCTACATTAACCCCATAAAGCCTCAGAGTCATACATGGGCCTGTCAAACGCAGCTGCTGAATTCAAACCAGTGGAACTTCAGGCATATTTTAAATTCTATTCAAGATCCTACGGCTTTATTTGATCCCAAATATATCCTGCAGAATTACAGGGAAATGTGTATAAAATGATAGTTTTCCATGTGATGCAGGGTGGGGGCCATAAAAGCATGGCGTCCTGGGTGTCAATACTTCTCTCAGTACGAGAGTGATGCAGATTCAGCAAAGAGCTGCAGCCAGCAGACACAGGGTATGTGTGTGACACTGTCCTGCGATATGACAAGAATGCTTTTGGCTGATTTGCAACCCACTTAAGGGAAAACTTTAAAAAACAAAGTAAGAGTTAATGGAGCATATGTAAAAAATAAAATAAAATAATATTTTGCCTGACATTCCCAGGCACAGACAGAGCTCACAGACAGATTAAATCAAATTTTAGAGGTAGATTCTTCATGCAAATCCCAATTTAGTCCAGGACTAAGCCGAGCTAAATCTGTGTCAGTGAAACTGGCCCTCGATGTTAAAAAGGAATTAGAACTGGAAAAACTCAAAGATTTGAGGAGGAAACGCACCGTGTTGGCGGCCCAAATGTCTAAGGATGGCGTTGGACTGAAACAGGGCCAACTTGCCGTCATCAAGTTTGGGCAGTTGACCGAACACCTAAGAGAGATCACCTCATATTACCAAATCTAAAAGAACTCCACATTCCTGTAAGAGCATGCAGCATGACTGTTGTTTCAGTTCAACCAATGGCAATGCCTCCCACACAGTAGCACGTTCAGGATTCAGCCAAACAAAAGGCCTGTCACACAATAGCAGAGTCAAATTTCAGCCAATTGCAGGGCGTGTCCCACAATGGCAAAGTCAGAATTCAGCCAGTGAGAAGGCCTGTTACACAATGGAACAGCCAGAATTAAGTTTAGCTGTTCAGATACAGTTAAAAAACAAATTAACCATTAAAGCGCCAAATAAAAATAGTGTTGCTCAATGATGCAAAATATAAAAATCAAAGCTGTTGAAAACCTATCATGAGAAAACTTGTTTAAAAGCACTCTCGTGCAAGTTTTCAACAGCGCAAGATTATTTAATTGCCAATTTTTTTTTAATTTATTTCAGCGCTCAAAGGGTTAATCAGCTTCAGACTCTCCTTCCTGGAGCCTTCGAACGAGGAACCAGCAGTTTCCCATCAGGAAGGGTTTTCTGAATGCCACACCCAGACCAGCGGACCGACATTTGTGATTGGCTAACTTCATCTGCAAGGATAATGAGATAAGGAAACATCTGTCCCAATTCTGTTCACTTCAGCTCCCTTCGCCAACTCCCTAAAATCCCTTCCTTTCCTCACTTCCTCCAGAATACATCCTGGAAGTACAGAACTGGAAGTTGTCGAGAGAGGAAGAGTAAAGAGCAGAGGGGCAGAAAAATGGGACACAGCCTCAGAATGGGGCCCGACTCCAAAGCCAGGAGGTCTTCACAAGTGTGTGACCTCCAGGCGACCTTCAAATGCGCTACTCACGCAAGTGGCCTTCAAATCCCCCTTCATCCAGTCCTCAAAATTCACTTTAACCTCCGTCCACTCCTGTTCCTTGTCAGCCAGAGCGATCCTCATGGCTCCAGCTCGCCCTGCCTCGCGAAACAAAAGAAGAAGAGTGATGAAGAGGCGGAGCCATCTACGTGCCCAATCGCAGTCAGAGGTCATGCAGCCATAAAGCAAATAAATAGTGAGGCTGGAACTTTAAACCCTTAGAGTGCTCAAATAAATTATCAAAAAAATTATAAATAAAATTCTACCGTGTGGCGACTCCCCGCAGGAGAGCTCTTTTAAACAAGTCGCCACACGATAGGTTTTCAACAGCTTTGATTTTGATATCTTATACAATTCAGCAACAATAGTTGCACTTAGCGCTCAAAGGGTTAATTTGTCGTGGACATTGCGATGAATCTGTCACCGCAGTCAGTCAACGAGTGTGTTTAGAATGTGACGGAGGTTATTCCATGACCACATTGAGCAAAAAAAAAAGTGATTGTGTACACTGTTTGGGTATTTTAAGTAAGTAGGTAGTTTACCATTTTCTCAATCAGTGCACTCAATTTACTTGGGAAAGAGTAAGTAAGTATGCCATTTTGGAAGCGGCTCATGTCACAACCTTCCTGCCATTCCCGTGAAGACACACAGTCAAGCTTAACCTCACTAATTAAAAAAAAAAAGTGCCATAAAATTACATCACATTAAATTCACAGATACTATTAACCTTGTAAAAAAACAATTTTAAAATCTTGCTATGTTAATGTTTACTACCGCTGAAGGTATGATTAACAGACCTGTTCTCAAGAATAGTACCTAACATAAAGTACAGACTTTCTGGTCCTTTGTCTGCTCATACAAAATGTCACCTTTCTACCCCAGGCCAGTTTTTTTTTTTTTTTCTTTCTCTCTCTCTCTCTCTCCCCCACCCATCGGCTCAAACATGTGACCACAGGCAGTCACGTGGAAATGCAAACGCCGCCTTACACACCCACCTCGGACCTCAAAGTAAGTGATGGTGTAGGGAGGCACTGCAATCATAAAGAAATAAAAGTATTAGATCCCCAATATCAGCCCAAACCCCAACCTCCGCATTTAGATTTAATCTTACACACACTTGAACATGTCTGCCGCCACAGTGTAACAAATTTTCTATTTAACTTCACTGAATTTTACATTATTTTCACACTTTTTTTAACTTTCAATCTCTTATTACTTTTATCCTTCAAACATTGATTTCCAAAATTTGACCAAGAAGAATTAAAAATGACCAAAAAGAGCCTTGTGTCCCCGTGCAAGAGAGGTGGACAGAAAGCATATCACTGCCAGTAGTAGTATCAGTAATACTAGTAGTGCCAGCGGTAGAAGTATAAGTAAATAGTAATAGTATTGGAATTAATAGCAGTAGGAGTAGTAGTAGAAGTAGTGGCGGTGGTGGTGGTGGTAGTTCTAGCGATGGTAGTATAAGCAATAGTAGTTGTAATAGTCTAAATATGAGTAAGTAGTCTGGCGACGGAACTCAATGCAGCAGGTGAACTTTTAGCAGCCGCCACACCCCACACTAATCTGCACTCGTACCACATAAATCTCTTTATATCAGCCTGAAATAACCGCCTTCCTGCAGTATTCCCCTCATGATAAACTGGGGCAAATCCAGCTGAACTATTCATTCAGATAAGATTTGTAGGAGACATCCCTTGCTTTCTGATGTTACAGCCCATAAAACCAGGTCAGCTGCTTCTCAACACTAAATGGTCAGCGCAACTGTAACGTTAATCACTGCAAATCAACATCTTTAAAAATCACGAAGCCCCCTGTCTGTTGACAACTAACCTTATACACATTCGTAAAATGCGACCGTCTTTCGAAACCGAACATGCCAGTCAGAGGATTTTGTCAAATTGCTCCGATTACTTCATCCATGTAAAAGACCTGAAGTACAACCGCGACTCCGGTCAATGATACAGCGCGCAAAGACGACAGACATAATGCAACTACTGACAACTATTTCAAACATTGGGCCACTGGCAGTGAATATAAAGGCTCGTGTTACCCTACTCGGCTGAGGGCCAATTCCCAAAGGCGCTCGGCGGACCCAAAACGAAATCTTCTCATACTTTTTAAACCGCGTGATTAACATTCAGTGAACTTCAGAAAGAAATAAACCGACTATGTTCCACAGCCACAATAGACGGGCAAAAAAATCGAACGTTTTTTTTTCTCTATATACATAAACTTCTTAAACTAGAATTCAGAAAGCACATTAGCCAACTTTGCAAGCACTAATTCACACTTTCTGAAATCTAACAAATAAAAACACCACTCCGATTTCAGAAGAGCTTTACAAAAGCAATGGAACTGAACGAAAATTGTAATTCTTCGCTGAGGTGCATTTTGCATAGATTATCAGGTTTACCGTAGTACTATCGGGTTTACTTACTTTTATTGATTTGTGGGGATGGTCCTAGATATGGTCTGCAGCGATAGTTGCGGGGACAACTGCAAGCAAACACGAGCAGTCGCGCGGTTTTATACACGCCTCTTGCCCACGAAAATGCTGAGTCATTGTGACAGACAGACAGCGTCCCTGTCTGTAGTTACACACCCCCGAACCCACTTCAACCGCCCGATGCATCGCGGAGCGGAAAAGACAGCGCCATACAGAACTACAGTACGCGGGAGTGGGTAAACCTCACATATGAGACATATTTCACTCTTCATTGTCAGAAACATTTGCAACTGTTAAAAGCTGGCAAAGAAGTCTGTATGATCAATGTCTTTTTTAAATTCCCTTTCTTCACAACATTTCTGTCGCATCGCTGAGTTAAAGGGCATCTAAAGTCGATTCCCATTGTTTTTGTTTATCGGCCAAGCAGCGAGCCCCAGCTGCGCAAATGAACCGAGATAGAAGGATTATCTACGCATGTACACAAAACATTGGTTTATATGGATGAAATTAGTCATGTGGCCATGCAAGATGTCAGCAAAAGCAAGTGATTTTTTTTGTGCACATTGGACGTTCAACGTCCCGTCTGAGAATCGACTATAGATGCCCTTAAAAAGCAATTTATTTAACAATGTTCTTGCTGTACAACTTTAAATTAATCATGGCGTAACCTGCATCTTGCGAAGAAAGCTCATCCCTGCTGAAAATCTTATCTTTCTTTCCTCCGTGAAGCCATGAACTGTCATTAAATGGAACATAGGCAAAGAATATGTAAAAATAAAACAAAATAAACCGTAACAATAATAATAATAATAATAATTCTAAATATTTTGTTTTTAATCGGATTGATTTAAAGGGATAATCACAGATTACACTAACGTCTGGGCAAAACATAATCCAGTGCTGTGAATGTTAAATTCCTGTTCCTGATGGCAGTGCTCAGTTTTATCATATTTTTATTGTAGTGTATCATCCTCCACTGAATGCTTGGCATTTCTATTCTGAAACCAGTTTCCTGCATGTGTCCCAGGACTTAAAATTCTCATCTTTAACCTGTGTAGCTCATAGTTCAGGTGTGTCACCACGATCTGATACCTGCCAACAGCAACTGGAATGTCTCATTAACGTATATTTCCTCCCTGGCTGGGAGGATCATGTCCTTACGTTCTGCGATGATGACATGCAGCTGTCCATCAGTAGGACCTCAAAATTTCATATCATCAGAGACCATGTTGAAGATTATATTTCAACATTACTCATTATATTTACTACAAAACCCAAAACCAGTGAAGTTGGCACGTTATGTAAATCGTAAATAAAAACAGAATACAATGATTTGCAAATCCTTTTCAACCTATATTCAGTTGAATACACTGCAAAGACAAGTTACTTAATGTTCGAACAGGTAAACTTTGTAATTTTTTCCAAATATTAGCTCATTTGGAATTTGATGCCTGCAACATGTTTCAAAAAAGCTGGCACAAGTGGCAAAAAAGACTGAGAGAGTTCAGGAATGCTCATCAAAGACTTATTTGGAACATCCCACAGGTGAACGGGCTAATTGGGAACAGGTGGGTGCCATGATTGGGTGTAAAAGCAGCTTCCCTGAAATGCTCAGTCATTCACAAGCAAAGGATGGGGCGAGGGTCACCACCTAGTGAACAAATGCGTGAGCTGATTGTCGAACAGTTTAAAAACAACATTCCTCAACGAGCTATTGCAAAAAATTTAGGGATTTCATCATCTACAGTCCGTAATATCGTCAAAAGGTTCAGAGAATCTGGAGAAATCACTGCACGTAAACGACAAGGCCGAAAACCAACATTGAATGACTGTGACCTTCGATCCCTCAGGCGGTACTGCATCAAAAACCGACATCAGTGTGTAAAGGACATCACCACATGGGCTCAGGAACACTTCAGAAAACCACTGTCAGTAATTACAGTTCGTCGCTACATCTGCAAGTGCAAGTTAAAACTCTAATAATGCAAAGCGAAAGCCATTTATCAACAGCATACAGAAACGCCGCCGGCTTCGCTGGGCCCAAGCTTATCTGAGATGGACTGATGCAAAGTGGAAAAGTGTTCTGTGGTCTGACGAGTCCACATTTCGAATTGTTTTTGGAAACTGTGGACGTCGTGTCCTCCGAACCAAAGAGGAAAAGAACCATCCGGACTGTTATAGGCACAAAGTTCAAAAGCCAGCATCTGTGATGGTATGGGGGTGTATTAGTGCCCAAGGCATGGGCAACTTACACATATGTGAAAGCACCATCAATGCTGAAAGGTACATACAGCTTTTGGAGCAACATATGTTGCCATCCAAGCAACGTCTTTTTCATGGACGCCCCTGCTTATTTCAGCAAGACAATGCCAAGCCACATTCTGCACGTGTTAAAACAGCATGGCTCCGTAGTAAGAGAGTGCGGGTACTAGACTGGTCTGCCTGTAGTCCAGACCTGTCTCCCATTGAAAATGTGTGGCGCGTTATTAAGCGTAAAATACGACAATGGAGACCCCGGACTGTTGAACAACTTAAGATGTACATCAAGCGAGAATGGGAAAGAGTTCCACCTGAAAAGCTTCAAAAATTGGTCTCCTCAGTTCCCAAACGTTTACTGAGTGTCGTTAAAAGGAAAGGCCATGTAATACAGTGGTAAAAAGGCCCTTGTGCCAACTTTTTTGCAATGTGCTGCTGCCTTTAAATTCTAAGTTAATGATTATTTGCAAAAAAAAAAAAGTTTCTCAGTTTGAACATTAAACATCTTGTCTTTGCAGTGTATTGTTATGGCCCCAATTTGTTATTACATTTATAACACAACAGCAACAGCAAGGGATGACAAACACAGTTTTAACAACTAAAACACATTTAATTTTTAACAAAGACAAAGACTAATAACAACCTACAACTAAAGACCAAGATTGATAAATAAGAAAAAAACAGAAATAATTACAGTCCCTTTTTGGTGGGGTGGCTTGGTGATGTCCTGGATAATGAAAATGCTCAAACACAGGCAAAGAAATCCACAAAAGAAACGTCACAGGTCTTGAACAGAATGGCAGGTCTGGTCATCTTCTTGCAATTTCTCCTCCTACTTTACTGTCTCAATTCTTTTCCTTATATACTCTTTTGCAGACCCCACCCACATTTAGACCTCTTTTTTTTAACTTTCTGAGACTTGCCCCAGACATGTCCAGGACATGTCTAAACATGACTCCAGTCTGAGCTTAACAAAAAAAGGGTAATACTGCCATCTAGTGGCCTATATTCACATTACACCTCCATTCCAAAAGGGTAAAATTTTGACTCATAAAGGCAAAATTTTTATTTTCAATACAAAATGGTTAAGTGGACACTTGTCTATATATACATATCATACAATATTCAAACACATGATATATATATACACATTCAAACACGGGATAAGCAATCAGCAATTACATTGTCTGTACCCTTCACATGCTTAATTTCCAAGTCAAACTCCTGTAAAATCAAACTCCAATTCAACAATCTCCGATTCTTGTTTTTCATCTTACTCAAAAACATGAACGGATTATGGTCAGTGTACACAATCATTGGCTTTTGTCCTGTACAAACATAAACCTCAAAGTGTTGTAAGGAAAGGACCAGAGCCAACAGTTCCTTCTCTATTGTGGAATAGTTCCTTTGGTGGCGATTGAACTTCCTGGAGAGGTATGCCACGGGATGCTCAATGTCATCAGAGTCACTTCTCTGTAGGAGCACAGATCCACAAGCTTGGTCGCTAGCATCGACCGCGATGGAGAACGGTTTGTTGAAGTCAGGAGATTTGAGCACGGGGAAGTGACACAGCAGAGACTTCAGGTGATCGAAGGCTCTCTGGCATGCATCATCCCAGGTGAACTTTACGCCTTTCTTCAGTTGGTTAGTTAGACTGAGAGCAATCTCAGCAAAGTTCTTGCAGAACTTGCGGTAGTACCCGATCATTCCAAGGAAGCGGCGCAAAGCTTTTTTGTTGTCAGGAACTGGAAAGTCCATGATGGCTTGGACTTTAGCATTTATGGGTGCCACCTTACCCTGGCCTATGACGTAGCCAAGATAGGTGACAGTAGCACAACTAAAGTCACTCTTGTTCAGGTTAACAGTCAGGTTAGCCTGGGTCAGGCGCTGGAACAACGTCTCTACATCTTTTAGATGTTCTTCCCAGGAGTCACTCCATGTGATCAGGTCATCGATGTATGCACCCGTGTGTGGCAATCCGGCGATTGTAGACTGTATCATCCTTTGGAACGTGGCTGGGGCATTTTTCATGCCAAAGGGTAGGACTTCATACTGGTACAATCCAGATGGTGTGGCAAAAGCAGAGATGCTCTTGGCCCTCTCAGTTAAAGGCACACACCAATAACCCTTCAATAAATCAATCTTGGTCAGAAACTTTGCTTGCCCTACACTATCAATACAATCATCAATCCTAGGTATTGGAAACACATCAGTTCTAGTTACAGCATTGACTTTGCGATAATCTGTACAGAATCTAGTACTTCCATCAGGTTTTGGAACTAGCACACAGGGTGAACTCCAATCGGAGTTGGAGGGTCTGATAATATCATGTTTTAACATGTACTAAACCTCTTTCTCAGCAATCTTTCTCTTTTCAGGATTCATCCGGTATGGATGCTGTTTTATTGGTTTGGCATCACCAACATCTACATCATGAGAGGCTATAGTAACTCTCTTTGGAACATCAGGAAACAAATCCTCATATTTCTTGATCAACCTTTCAAACTGATCTCTCTGTGAGGGTTCTAAGTGCTGGAGTTTTACATCAAGATTTTGCAACACTTCAGTGTTTGACAATTTACATGAAAGAACTTCAGCTTTAATTCTTGGTTCATCATCTTGAAACTCCCCCAGATCTTCACACGTTGCGACCATTGGAGAATCTGAAGTGACAGCTGCAACCCTAGCATTTCTGTCATGATAAGGCTTTAGCATGTTAATATGACACAATTGTTTTGGTTTTCTCCTATCTGGAGTCTTCACAATGTAATTGAGATCATTGAGTTTTGTCAGAATTTCATAAGGACCATGAAATCTAGACTGCAATGGATTGGACTGCAAGGGAAACAACACAAGGACCTTTTCTCCTGGTTTAAACTCACGGCTTCTAGCCTTATGATCATACCACGTTTTCATTTTTCCCTGACTTGATTTCAAGTTCTCTTTGGCAAGGTCACAAGCTGCACGCAATCTTTCCTTGAACTTGCTAACATAGTCTAACAGACTGATTTGCGGCTCTTCCTCTTGCCATTTTTCACTCAATAATAGCAAAGGTCCTCTCACTTCATGACCAAACACTAGCTCAAATGGACAAAATCCAGTAGACTCCTGCACTGCTTCTCTAGCTGCAAACAACAGCAAATGAGCCCCTTCATCCCAGTCTTTCTCATGGTCATAACAATAAGTCCTCATCATTGTCTTGAGAGTGGAATGAAACCGCTCTAAGGCACCCTGACTTTCTGGATGATAGGCACTAGAAAGAATCTGTTTTGCACCTAGTTCATACACAACCTGCTGAAACAATCCTGAAGTGAAATTGCTACCTTGGTCTGACTGAATTTCCCTGGGAAGACCAAACAACGTGAAGAACTTTATCAAAGCCTTCGAGATTGCAGTTGCCTTGATGTTACGTAGAGGTATGGCTTCGGGGAATCTGGTAGATGCACACATGATTGTCAACAAGTACTGATTTCCAGATCTAGTCTTGGGTAATGGACCAACGCAATCAACAATGACCCTAGAGAATGGCTCCCCAAATGCTGGGATAGGCTGCAATGGAGCTACAGGTGGGTCTAACTGGTGTTTTCCAACTACCTGACAAGTGTGACAGGTTTTGCAAAAGTTGGAAACGTCTTTCCGAAGCCCAGGCCAAAAGAAGTGTTTCATGATCTTATCAACAGTCTTGTTAACACCAAGATGACCTCCTAAAGGTAAACTATGAGCCATTGTTAAGATCTCATTCCTATAGACCTTCGGAACAACAATTTGCCTGACCACTGCCCAATCTGCATTGGCAGGGATATCAGGAGGGCGCCACTTCCGCATCAACACACCATCCTTGAGATAATACCCAACTGGAACTGCATCTATTTCTTTTTCAGGAAGGGCTCTCCTCTTTAGTACACCAATTTCAGGATCATTAGTTTGCTCCTCAATCAACCGCTTTCTGGACAGAGACAAGTCTCCAGACACATCAAAATCACCAGACCCATCCGGCTGGCTGAATAGAGAACTGATAAAAGTATCTGATAAGTCCTCAAACGGAGAAACCATAGTAGGCCAATCAGAGTCATGAGGCGAACCACCTGAGTCCTGACTATTCAATGTACTGGACGGCACCACAACATCATCTTCTTTAGCCTTCTTGGCCATAGCACGAGTCACTGCGCAAGAAGGATACAGAGATGGGTCCTCATCCCCATTTTCAGTGCTCGGCTGTGAAGTAAGATGTACAGGGGGAACTACTTTGCCCCCAGCCAGGTCATTGCCTAGCAACAGAGAAACACCCTTTATAGGTAGACTTGACATAAGTCCCACCTTTACCTGTCCTGTAACTAAATCTGACTTCAAGAATATAGAGCACAGGGGTACAGATACAGTCCTCCCTTCAATACCTTGTACAAGTATGAAATCCCCTGAAGCGGTCTCATCACGTAACTCCAAGGAGTCCATCAACAAAAGTGACTGAGAAGCTCCGGTATCCCTTAGGATATATATGGGGACAGGAGTAGTATGCTCATTCAGAGCCACAAATCCCTCTGACACAAATGGAAGAAATTCCTCCCTCACAAAGTCAGCTGTATCAGGCTTTTTAGCCCCACAAGAAGCAGGCAATTTAGCAGATTGGTTATCTACTACAGGGGTTTCTAACCTTGTTTTCACAAAGGCATTTGGTTTGGTATCCTTTTCTTTTTCTTTCTTAGCTTTAAGGAACCAACAGTTAGTTGTAACATGACCAGATTTCTTGCAATAACTGCAAACTAGACCACTTTTGTCACTGTCAGCTTTCACACTTTGATCAGACCTGTTACTGGATTTCTGAGCACCATCACCAGATTTGTCTTTGTCTTTGGGTGAGGAATCTTGGGTATCACCGTAACCCTTTTTCTGAAATTGGGACCATTTATTGTTACTGCTAGACTGAAATTTGGACTTATGAGTGAGAACATATTCATCTGCAAATTTGGCAGCTGATTGCAAGTTCAGTGCTTGCTTCTCATTAAGGTAGGTCTTAACATCATCCTTAACACAGTTCTTGAATTCTTCAACTAACACCATCTCTTTTAGTGAGTTGAAATCATCCTTGACCTCCATAGAAGTACACCAGCGCTCAAAGCAAACCTGCTTCTCATTAGCAAATTCAACATAAGTCTGATTTTCAGATTTCTTCAGACCTCTGAATTTCTGTTGGTAAGCCTCTGGAACCAACTCATAAGCTCTCAAAATAACCTTTTTGACAACCTCATAATCAGAGGAATCATCTGCAGACAAAGCCGAATAGGCTTGTTGAGCTTTACCCTTGAGGACAGTTTGCAACATCAGAGGCCAGTGTTCCTTTGGCCACTGGCAACTCTTTGCTACCTTTTCAAAACACTGGAAATAGTTGTCAACATCCTTTTCTGAAAATGGAGGCACCAGTTTTACCTCCTGACTGGCACAAAATTTATTTTTAGTTTCAATTTTAATTTTTAGTTGCTCCATTTGGAGTCTTTCTTCTCTATCGATTTTCTCTAATTCAAAATCTCTCTGTCTCTGTCTCTCTCTTTCTGCTCTTTCTCTCTCTCAAATTCTCTTTGTTTTTCTTCTCTTGCTAATTTTTCTAACTCAAACTGCCTTTGTTTTTCTTTTTCTTCGCTGTTCATTTCTCTTTCTTTTTCTTTTTGCTTCCTTTCTTTTTCTCTTTCCATCTTTTCAATCTCTAGCATTTTTAATTTAAGTTCCATTTCTATATTTTGCTTTTCCACTGGAAACTGTTCCAGATCTCCTGGTGCAAACACATTTTCATCAATGTAATATTCAACTATCTCTCTCGCCAGTCTTGCTTTTCGCATGGCTGGTTTTACCTCTGTCAGCTCCAACTGTCTGCAAATTTCTAGCAGTTCTGTCTTTTTAAAAGACTTCAAAACCCCTACGGTTGGTGATGCCAAGAAATCATCCATTGCTGTTGTCAATATATATCTAGGAAAATTCACAAAAACAATTTCACAATTTGGAATGTTAGATTTTCAATAAATTACTCACACAATGGTCTATCCCGGACGAGCCCCCAATTTGTTATGGCCCCAATTTGTTATTACATTTATAACACAACAGCAACAGCAAGGGATGACAAACACAGTTTTAACAACTAAAACACATTTAATTTTTAACAAAGACAAAGACTAATAACAACCTACAACTAAAGACCAAGATTGATAAATAAGAAAAAAACAGAAATAATTACAGTCCCTTTTTGGTGGGGTGGCTTGGTGATGTCCTGGATGAAGAAAATGCTCAAACACAGGCAAAGAAATCCACAAAAGAAACGTCACAGGTCTTGAACAGAATGGCAGGTCTGGTCATCTTCTTGCAATTTCTCCTCCTACTTTACTGTCTCAATTCTTTTCCTTATATACTCTTTTGCAGACCCCACCCACATTTAGACCTCTTTTTTTTAACTTTCTGAGACTTGCCCCAGACATGTCCAGGACATGTCTAAACATGACTCCAGTCTGAGCTTAACAAAAAAAGGGTAATACTGCCATCTAGTGGCCTATATTCACATTACAGTATTCAATTGAATATAAGTTGAAAAGGATTTGCAAATCATTGTATTCTGTTTTTATCTACGATTTACATAACGTGCCAACTTCACTGGTTTTGGGTTTTGTAATACTAATTCATTATATTCACTAATACTGATTATATATTTATTTTAACATTATTCATTCATTACTCATACTAATAATGAATAAACTAACAATTACATTTAGATTACATTTAGCCATCAATAATCATAATCAATAACCATATTATGTTGGCGGCAGAAACACACACCCACATAACATAACACACACTCACATTCAAGTAGTTCACATACGGATAGGGAGGGGATGAGCAGTGCAAACACACAGACAGACACACATACAAGCAGTTCAGTTCACACATGCATGAGCAGCTCACACACACATAAGCAGCAGCTTCTGTAGCTTTGATTAGTAAGCAGGCTTCTGTTTAGTTGATTCAAAAAACATAATCAGAGGATTTATTTGATTTCTGTAGCTTTGATCAATATTTGTTCACTGAAATCATTAGTTGCTGCTGAAAACATACTCGATTGAATCATTGGTAATCATTTAATTTGCATCGAATTCATCCTCTTGTATATTTTTCTTTGTCTGTATATCATGTTCATCTCTTGCTTGTCTACATGTCTGGACAAGTCTCTAACTGTAAGTTTCCACATCCTTTGAGGTGATGCACATGCATCTTTGCTCTGAATTCCTGAAGGATTGGCTAGCAGAGTTTTGGGCTGCCTGTTCAATTGCAGCGCGAGATTGAGAAGCGGAAAGACCATATTTGAAAGATATTTCCGGTGATAAGGGTATAAGACCTGGGTGTGAAAGTTGGGAAATCAGTTCTTCTTGCGCAGGAGGGACTCGGCTTTATATTTATCAACGTGCCACAATAAAGTGTAATGCGAATTGAAGCCACTAGATGGCAGTATTGACCTTTCTAATGTTCAGCCCAGACTGGAGCTAGGTTTGGGCATGTCTTGGGCATGTCTGGGACAAGTCCCAGAGTATTAAAAAAAAGAGGTCGAAATGTGGTAGGGGTCTGCAAAAGAGTATATAAGGAGGAAAATTGAGGGAGTGGAGTAGTAGGAGAAATTGGAAGGAGAAGGATACATTTGACCAGACCTGTCACTCTTTTCAAGACCTGTGTAGCTTTTTGTGGATTTTTGCCTGTATTGGAGCATGTCCTTCACCGGGAACATCATCAAGCAACCCAACCAAAGGGACTGTAAATATTTTTGTTCTTGTATTTATCAATCTTGGTCAGTAGAGTAGATAGTAGATTAGTTAAAAGTCTATGTTTGATTAAATGTGTTTAAGTTTTAAAATTGTGTCTGTCATCCCTAGCTGTCGTAAATGTAATAACAAATTGGGGCCTTAACAAAAGCCTAATTTTCTTTTCAAAACTTTTTTTGTTGCCAAAACTTCGCTAAAGGAAAAGCCGACAAACAGCGTATGGAACAGAGGTACGTGGAAATCGCTTGGCGGATCTTTCTGGTGGATGTCTAATGAAGGCCAGTGTTTGACTGTGAACTGGATATGGACAGTAAAACGATTCCAAGAGGATAATTGTTTGAGTTTGCTGCTGTCTTGCGGAGGAACTTGGATTGGGAGGGATTGACAGCCGCTGCGGTGCTCTGCCCTTGGAGGTGTCGGATTTCACTGCCTGCGCTGCTGTCTGTGTGTGTGTGTGTGTGTGTGTGATTGCGGAAGAGATGACGTCATATGCTCCATTCGCTAAACTGTGCTGTTGTTCTGTGCATTAACTGCTTGCAATGCTTAAATAATGAACTGATGAATCAAAGTGCTTACAAGCTGTGATATTTTGACTTCATTACAAAATGAGTGGAAAAGGTGATGAAAGTGGATTTGTGGAGGATCCCTTACAAAAACTTAAAGGTTCAAGGAGTGCAAAATTGGGTGCACTCACTAGAAAGAGGAATGAAATCAAACAACTTTTAGGGAATTATGGAAACTTGAAATTGGTTCAAGAAAAAATGGAAAACGAGTTCTTTAAGTTGCGTGCTGATTTTCACCACCTCAATGAATCTGTGAAAGGGATGTTGAGAAAAATATCTGTAGAGGAAATGGAACATGACCAAAAGGACTGGTATGAGCCTAAAGATGTTTCGTTGGAGGAGTTTGAAGTTCATATACAACAGTGGACTGAGAAAGCACAATCACACACAGAACCACACGCAAAATTAGTGGAAAGCCACATAGCAGCAGCACTACAACCTCAATCCAAAGCGGAGGATGATTTGCGCCTTGGGGACAGTGCCTCAAACTTCTCCAAGAGTTCAAGAAGATCATCAATAGCGAGATCCTCTGCATCTGCATCCAGGCTCAGACTGTAAGCTGAAAGGGCAGCTTTAATGGTCAGGGCAGAGGTGCTGCAAAGGAAACAAGCACTGGAAAAAGAGGAAGCTGCTCTAAAGGCCAGAAAAGAGAAATTGGAATTGGAAATGGAAATAAAGTCCACCAATGCTAAGCTGGATGTTTTTGCGGAGTTTGAAAACACATATGAATTGGATGGAAAACCAGGTGATGGAATGAATCAGTATCTTGAAGAAAGAAAATGGCCAGAGGTGGCCACAGAAGTGAGTCAGCTGGAACAGGTCCCAGCCCTCACTATTGCAACCATGGCGCCACAGGTAACAAAACAAAATGTGCATGTTCTAGACTCCCAGCCGCTCTACCCAATGTATCCACTTGCAGAATCAGACCGATACAGCAGCCTGTTATGATGGTACATCGCTGTCATGTATCACCCAATCACTCCCGGACCAGGCAATGCCGAGCCTGTTGTGAAACAGAGGACAAGGGTGCAGCAGCAGCAGCTTCACACAGGAATGTCTACCACAAGGGATAGACCAGGGAGAGAAAATGGTCAGAATGGACTTAACATACTCCAAGCCGCTGATGCTAGCCAACAGACTAATAGAGCTGTCCAAGGTCCTGATACTAGCCAATGGGCTAATAGAGGTGCCCAAGGTCCTGGTGCTATGCAGCCAGCTAACCAGGACAGTGTTGTCGATGTCATGCGCCAACAAAATACTATCACCGAAGTATTAGTGAAACAGCAAAGGCTATCATCATTACCACCACTCAGCATACCAACATTTAAAGGTGACCCATTGGAATACATGCACTTCATATGCGCCTTTGAACACGGCATCGAAGATAGGTCAGAGAACTGCAAGGACAGACTGTATTTCCTGGAGCAGTTTACTATGGGAAAACCCCGTGAATTGATTCGGAGCTGCCAACACATGGAAGCATCAACAGGATATAGGGAGGCCAAAAGGCTCCTGAAGAAGCATTATGGCGACGAGTACAAAATCGCCATGGCTTATGTTGAGAAAGCCCTCAGTTGGCAGGCTATCAAAGCAGAAGATGCTGAGGCCCTGCTAGGATATTCAGTATTTCTGGCAGGATGCCGTAACACATTGGTCAGCATACAGTACATGGAGGAGTTGGATAATCCAACCTCAATGAAGGCCATTCTCTCCAAACTTCCATACAAGCTGAAGGAGAAATCGAGAGGAAAAGTATTCGACCTGCAAGAGAAGGATGGACGGAGAGTTAAGTTTAAAGACCTGGTCGATTTCGTTGACTACCAAGCCAGGATCATCTCCCATCCTGTATATGGGAACTTGAAGGAACAGACTCCCTCCTCAGGAAGGCGATTAGGACTAGGAATAAGTCTCTCTCCCTCAGGCACACCAAGAGAGAAGAAGAGTGGTTTCAGTACCAACGTCTCAGCAGTAAAGAAGGTCAATGACAGACCTGCTAAGATGACTCACAGGAGTCTCTTCTGTCAGGGAGGACACAAACTTAACACATGCAACGAGCTAGGCAAGAAACCGCATCATGAGAAAATGGACTTTTTAAAACCAAAGGAGTTTGTAGCGGTTGCTTATTTTCTGGACACATGAGTAAAGGATGCACACAGAGAAGTACGTGTCAAGTGTGTTCCCTAAAGCACCCCACTATACTCCACATACACAAGAAGGATGACAACAAAGACAAGGAAACCAAGCAACCAACTATATCCAGCTCACTGGTTGAAGCCGCTACAGGGGCCAGTGATTCGGAATGCATGTTGTCAATCGTGCCTAAGAAGGTGAAAATGAAGAAAAGCAACCGCATGATACAGACCTACGCATTTCTAGATGCAGGAAGCACTGGCACGTTCTGCACAGAAGCGCTGCTCAGAGAGCTCAAGGTCACAGGAAAAAGGTCTGACATTCTGCTTAAGACTATGAATAAAGAAGAAGTTGCCAGTACCTCAGAGGTTATCGGTATGGAGGTTTGTGGTATGGACGATGGTCCGTTTGTGGAACTCCCGACAGTCTATACACAAAAGATCCCAGTGACTAAGGAAAGTATCCCCACCCAGGAATATGTGGACCAATAGCCGTATTTACATCAAGTACATCAAGTCTACATCACATTAATGCCAGCATAGGCCTGTTGATTGGGTCCAATATACCTAAGGCCATGGAACCATGGATGGTTGTCAACAGCCAAGGAGACGGTCCCTATGCCGTTAAAACAATTCTGGGCTGGACCATCTCAGTTGCTCGATTGGATGAGCTTTTGCAGCAGCAAACTATGCATGACTTCCCTGAACGGCAGCATGAGGAGAGATGTGAAATGTCTAGAGAGGATCATGTCTTCATGGAGCGTGTCCCAGTCAGCCAAATGGGTAGATGGTCACTACACCATAGGACTGCCACTGAGAGCAGTGGAAGCAGAGTTCCCCAACAATCGCCAGGTGGCAGAACAGCGCGCCCTCAGCCTGAAAAGGAAACTTGTCAAGTCGCCTCAGTTCCACAAGGACTATGTCAAGTTCATGACAGACATCTTTGACAAGGGCTATGCTACCAAGGTGGAAGAGAATTCTCAGTCCGGTGACAAAAGAACGTGGTATATAATGCATCATGGAGTCTACCACCCCAAGAAACATAAGCTAAGGGTGGTATTCGACTGTGGTGCGTCTTACCAAGGGACTTCATTGAATGCTCAGCTGCTACAAGGCCCAGATCTGACAAACAGTCTCATAGGCGTCTTGACTAGATACAGGCAAGAGCCAGTGGCCTTCATAACAGATGTGGAGGCCATGTTCTACCAAGTTAAAGTTCCTGACAAAGATTCAGACCTTATGAGGTTCCTATGGTGGCCAAATGGAAATCTAGATGCTGAGCTTGAGGAATACAAGATGGCAGTACACATATTTGGAGCAACATCTTCTCCAAGCTGCATCAACTATGCCCTCAAGCAATGTGCCAAGGGCTATGGAGAGGATTTTGCACCTGAAGTCACACACACTTTGCTGCGAAACTTTTATGTGGATGACTGTTTGAAGTCTGTGGCAACTGAAGAACAGGCTCTGGCACTCGTTCAGGAACTCTCTGCCTTGTGTGCTATGGGAGATTTCAAGCTGAACAAATGGGTCAGCAACAGTCGGGTTGTCATTGCCTCAATCCCTGAGGAAAAACGAGCCAATGAGGTAAAGGATCTCGACTTGAACCAGGATGTATTACCCGTCGAAAGGGCACTTGGAATCCAATGGTGCACTGAATCTGACTCACTTCAGTTCAAGATGGTCCTCCAAGACCGCCCCCTTACCAAACATGGTATACTTTCAATGGTAAGCTCGGTCTACGACTGGCCCCTATCATTCTCCCTGCAAAACAGATTCTGCAAGAGCTGAGCAGGTTGAAGTTGAGCTGGGATGAAAATATTCCAGAGGCCCTCACACAGAAATGGCACAATTGGTTGAGGGACCTTGACCAGCTGTCTGGCTATGAGATCCAGAGATGCATTAAGCCCCCTTGTTTCGAAAAACTGGCCAAAGCGCATCTCTATCATTTCTCTGATGCCTGCGAAACTGGTTATGGTACCGTTACCTACCTAGTGCTGGAAGACACTGATCACCAAGTTCACCGTGCCTTCATCATGGGTGAGGCCAGAGTTGCTCCATTGAAACCAGTCACCATACCAAGAATGGAGTTAACTGCCGCCACAGTGGCCGCTCATGTGGACAGAATGATGCGGGCAGAACTGGAGTTAGAAGTCCCGCTGGAGCGCTCTGTATTCTGGACGGATAGCATATCGGTGCTGAAATACATAAACAACGAGACTACTCGATTTCATACCTTTGTTGCCAACAGAGTCACAGCCATCAGAGCAGTCTCAGAAGCGTCAAAATGGAGATACGTGAACACAACACTGAATCCAGCCGACAGTGCATCCAGAGGTGCTTCAGCAAACATGTTTCTTCAAAACCCATCATGGTTTGCAGGACCTGACTTCATAAGGCAGCCAGAGAGTACCTGGCCAGACATGTCAGACAATACTCTTACTGCAGAGGATCCAGAAGTCAGGAGATCAGCAATAGTGAATTAATTGTCTGCAGAAGAGGATACAGTCAACCAACTCATCTCCCACTACTCCGACTGGTAGAGACTGAAAGGGTCAGTCGCTTGGATCCTAAAGATTAAAGATGCATTAAAAAAAGGTGCAAAGAAAAGAACATCAAGTCAACTGACGAGGGAAATGAGGATAAAGGAAAGAAAGGGCAACTGAAGGGCCCTAAGAAGGAATCAAACGCAGGAACACTGTCTGTGGATGATCTCAAGCAGGCAGAAGTGGAAATCCTCAAATTTGTCCAGAAAGGAGCATTTCCAGAGGAGATTGCAGTAATAAAGAGAGCTTCTGCAGTGAAAAAGAGCAGCCACCTTTATAGGCTGTCCCCCATCTTGCAGAATAGAGTTTTGAAAGTTGGTGGCAGGCTAAGTAGATCCGCAATGCCAGCCGAAATAAAGCACCCTGCAATCCTCCCAAAGGATCACCATGTTACCCAGCTGTTAATAAGGAAGATCCATGAAGACACTGGACACAGCGGACGGAATTACACCCTGTCTCACCTCAGACAACAGTACTGGGTTCCAAGTGCCAATGCAGCAATACGCAAGCAAACAGCCAAGTGCGTTGTCTGCAGGAGGTTGAGCGGAAGAGCAGGTGAGCAGCACATGGCGGATCTCCCCATAGAGCGCATCACTCCCAACCAACCACCATTTACCAATGTCGGTGTTGATTTCTTTGGACCGTTTGAGGGAAAGAGTAGAAGAAAAACTGCTAAGCGCTACGGGGTCATCTTCACCTGTCTGAACATACGTGCCATTCATCTGGAGGTGGCGCACACCATGGACACGCATTCATGCATCAATGCAATTCGGAGGTTCATGGCAAGGAGAGGGCATGTCAAGTTCATGCGTTCAGATAACGGAACTAATTTGGTCCGCGCTGCACGGGAACTCAGAGAAGCCATCCAAGATTTGGACAATGCCCACATTAAGGACTTCCTGCTGAAGAAGGGCATCACATGGACTTTCAACCCCCCTTTAGGTTCCCACCACGGAGGCATATGGGAAAGGCAAATAAGGACTGTACGAAGGATTCTGTCGGATACCCGGCAGGTGCTAGATGAGGAAGGTCTTCAGACCTTGTTCTGTGAGGTGGAAGCCATCATCAATGACAGACCCCTCACCACAGCCACAGATGATCCAACTGACCTAGAACCCCTCACGCCTAACCACTAGCTACTGCTGGACACTAAGCCTCACATACCACCTGGCGTATTCCACCCAGATGACTGCTACCCCGGACGCAGATGACGACAGGTTCAATATATGGCAGACCTTTTCTGGAAAAGGTGGATGAAAGAATACCTGCCCGAGCTACAAGAGCGCCATAAATGGAACACAAAGAGGAGAAACTTTGTCGTTGGAGATGTCATTCTCATCATTGACGACACAGCCCCACGCAACTCCTGGGTCATGGGGCGGATTACTATACCTGACTCAAAAGGGATGGTTTGTCAAGTTCAAGTAAGGACCCCGACCACCACTCTACGAAGGCCGATCACCAAACTGTGCCTACTGGTGGAAGCCCCTACCACTTAATCGGACCTTTTCCCTGCCCCCGCACACACTCATGTATACTGACATTTCGAAGAAGATTTTTCGTTGTTTTTTACAAGACTGATGGACTTTTGAGTCTCATTGAATGAACATTGAAATTTGGCTCCTTACTATGTAATAAATAATTGTTTTGTGTACCTACAAGAACAATTAGGGGCCGGCATTTAGGTGCCAAATTCTAAGTTTATTATTTATGGTGTATGTTTTGACTTAAGTTTATTATCCCCCGCCATCACGAAGTGGGAGGGGGATATAGGTCTGACCTCCGTCCGTCCGTCCGTCCGTGCGTCCGTCCGTCCGAGATAAAGGGGACAGCTTTACTCAGAAACTACTACAGATACAGAAACCCAATTTGGTGTGTAGCTTCAGACCATAAAGTTCGAAATCGAGTTCGAAAATGAGAAGCGCATGATTGGCGGGGGATGTTGTAGACCATGTCGACTTGTTTAACCCTGTTATGTCATAATATAAGTTTGGTTTAGATTAGGATTCCATATTATGGTTAATTGGATAGCCTACCTGGGCCCTGTCGGAGTACACACCCCTTTTTCCCAGGTTTCCTCATTCCCTTCCCTATAAACGTGGCAGTCAGTGTGTGCACAGGCAGGCTCGGGTAAGAGTGCTAAAAGTTTTGACCGTTTTCTAAATCGCATTGTTTCGTTTTCTAAATTGGATTGTTTCGTTTACTAGATCGCATCGTTTTGTTTCAATAACAATTTTCACTGATCCCTATTGGAGGGATTTTGTTCATTTGTAAGTTTAAGCTATGGGAGCTGTTGTTTTTCTACATCCGTTTCGTTTAATAAATACGTTTATCATCATCATTCCACCCAATCGGATCTCTGTTTTATAAAGTCTGGACTGCAATACGAACAAGAACGAGTCAGCTTATCAAACCAGAGCCTCCAGGTAACGGCAACTTTGTTTATTGCCTGTACAGTCTGTCTCCAAAAATTTTCCAAGACCAATTCCATGCTCTCTACCTTTTTTCCATGAATATTAAAGAAGGCAGGGTACTCCCTCTTCGGAGCCCTCCCAGAGACATTCTTTATTATATTCCAAAGATTTCTGGTGTAATGTTTATTTTCTAATAGAAGCTTTTCATAATACTCTTTTTGATCCTTCCTCAACAAGCGTGTAATTTTGTTTCTGTAACTTTTATACCTTATTTCTGCTTTCTCAGTTCTTTCTCTCAGAAACTGCTTATACAAAGTATTTTTTTTCTTACAGGCATTAGCCAGTGTTTTTGAAACCCAAGGTCTTCTCTCTTTGTTTTGCTTCAGATTATTGATTGTTTTGACTATACAGTGGGTATCATACAGAGAATTTACAGTCCATAGGAAAGCCTCATACGCTCTATTCGGGTCGTTTTCTGCTAATACATTGTCCCATTATTGATTCAACATATCTAATTCTAGTTCCTTTAGCCTTTTTTCACTTTTATTTCTAATTTCTGTATGTTCCAAGATTTTCGAATCCAGCCTGGTCTTTTATATCTAGCTTACAATCACAAATAGCAAAGACTGGCAGATGATCGGTAATGTCATTTATCATGATGCCGCATAATATTTCAGAATCTAGTACATTAGTATAGATATTATCTATCAAAGTGGCACTATGCCTAGTAATCCTGCTTGGTTTTGTAATTAATGGTTGCATACCAATGGCATACGTGGTGTTAATATAATCCTCTATTATAGAGCTGTTATTTGGATTTATCAAGTCAACTTTAAAGTCCCCACACATAAAAACATTTTTATGGCTTGTATTAGTGAGTAATTCACCCTAAAAATGTTTGCTAAAAACATCAATTTGCGAATCCGGTGTTCTGTACACACAACAAATAACAGTATTTTTACCTTTCAATCTGGGAATCTCAATTGTAAGGTATTCCATTACATTTTCCACAACATATGATTTGCATTCTATTACCTGGACGGTAATCCTCCAAAAGCCGGTCCACCTGCTCCTCCACACTGACCCTCAACTCCCTCACTTCATTTCTCAATCCATCGAGGGCCTCCATTACTGCTGAGGGATCCAGCGAGCCTGGTCTCCTGTTTCCCTGCTTTTCCCTGGCTTACCCATTTTCTTAGTTCAGAGAAAAGGGCTCCATTACAGAGATTGTGAGAAAGTTTATCACTCAACCTTTCTCCCGACTCTGCTGTTGCATTTCTGTATTGCGTACAGTCGCTGCAGTCGCTGTTCGGAGTTGTTGCTCCTTCAGTGACCATGAGCTTTATTTACTCTCTTTTGTCCTCTCTCAGCAGAGCACAAGTCTGAAACCGAAGTCCTACTCAGGGCCCATATTCACAAAGCATCTTAGCGCTAAAAGTAGGTCCTAACTGCTGGATTTAGGAGAAACTCCTAAAAAATGGGCATGTCAGTCGTATATTTAGGACTCCTAGTTATTTTTACTATGAGTTATTCACAAAGCATTTTAGACCTAAAAGTAGCTCTTAAGTCTGGGACAGCTTAAAAGTAGTCAAGAGGACTCCTAACTCGCTAAAACCTATTCACAAAGAATCGTAAAATGGCTGCTGCTGTTGAAAGATGGAATGACTTGGAAATTCTGAACGATGCGCAGTTGTTGAAAAGATATCTGGGCCCGTATTCACAGAGCATCTCATATCTTACCACTATCATCCGACAGTTTAACCGGTTTCCAATGGACATTCGCCGACAACACAGAATTAAACTTGAATTCACGCCCATCTCAGGTATGCCCGGTATCATATGTGCTGTTTACAAGACCCATATTCAAATTATTTCTCCGACCCAGGATGAAGAGGTATTTGTAAACAGAAAAAAAATTCATTCCATTAACACCCAGATAGTATTTGATGCCTAATATAATATTTTGGACATTGTTGCGAGATGGCCAGGATCCATGTAGAACTCTCGCATGTTAATGTAACACAGCTTATGCCGATTATTTGACAGGCATCATGTGGCTGCAATGCCACTTTCTGGTGGACAGTGGCTTTGGGGCTGTACCTCCTCCTGCAATGCATGAATTATTTTATTAGGCTGTTGAGCGAGGGTTACATTTAATAGATCATCATAATAATACCAGCCTATGTCATATTTTGTATGCATATTTAAATTGTAGGCTATAAATTACAAACAAGTTTAGTATGGCTTCCTGTTTGAACGATTAGCCTGCAATCTCGGACCTCCCTTGCGATTGCAGCCTATATTACCGCTTCTCGCAGTCGTCTGCCGTCCAAGACTCCGTGGGTAATGCAGCATTGATCTGCAGGCTGATATTATCCCACGCATCCCACTTGGATTTGCTCTTCAACCCCGAGCCAAATTTCCCTTTGATTACGTGCTTTCGCTCCAGCAGTAACTGGGCCAGCAGCAGTAACTGGTCGTGGCTCCAGTTGGGCTTTTCTGTCTTTCATGAACTTTCATCCATGACAGTTCAGCCCAACTTTTAAATGATCGCAACATATTCTCATTGGGTAATCAGTTGCCAATTATTGGGGAAAAAGACACGTTTTATTATTGACTCATTTTATGCTATTGGTGTTTTTAAAACTCTCTTTGTTTACTTGCCTAGTGCGTGACATGTGGGGACTTCGTATAGCGCATTTCCAGGAGTGCTCAACATATTATTTTATGGGACAAACCAGCCGCTTGGACTATTTCCTCATTTTTTCCTCCATGGGTTGTATGTGGGATATTTTTTCAATGGGCCGCCCTGCCACCAAACAACCAATCACCGTGCTCATTGTCCCAAGACTCGCGCATTAGAATTGACGTTATCCATAGCAACGGAGATTTACTCCCACCTGTCTCAGAGCTACTCCTAGTCTAGGAGTTACCAGTTTTCTTAACTAAAAGTTGCTCTCAGTGGCTTTGCGAATAACTTTTAAGATTTTACTCCGACATACAGTGTTTTAGCGTGACTTAGGAGTACTCCTAGCGGTAAGGTAAGATGCTTTGTGAATACGGGCCCTGATTCTGCTCTGAGTCGCCTTTTTTGCGGCCTTCCAGGAGATCCTCTCAGCCAGCAGATCAGACAGACTGAAAAACCGCCACATTTAGACCCACTGACTCCTCTCTTATCACCCTGTGTCGTCCACTTGGCAACATTCTCATCTGGCTGTCTCTCAGTGAGCCTAACCGACTTTCAGGCTCTGTGCTTCAGCTACGCTCCCACATGATTCTGGTACATTTTACTCTCTGTCTCAGTATTTATGGAAATGAATTTCTAGACCCTGACTCGTCAAGTATCATTGTGTAAATGATCGTATTCAGGTGATTGTGGGAAAACAAATATCTGGGAGGGCTTTCTGAAGCTGGATTTTTGAACTCTGCCAGTCGATCGGAAAAAGGACTGTTTATATAACGCATGTTTGATAAACAGAGAAATGAGGGCACATTAATAATAGAGCAGGCCATATAATTTCAGAGGCACTTTTTAAAAATTTTTTGTTGAAATTCTCTTTTCATTGTGAAGGCATTCAATAAAAAAAATAAAAAATTTGGTATCTGTGCCCCCCTCTTCTCCGCGCAGCCCCTAACAATTCTCATTTGGGGCGAAACCAAAGGTCAAGGTCAAGGTCACCTTTATTTATAGAGCACCTTATAAACAACCTAGGTTGACCAAGGTGCTTTACATGAAATAAATAACAATAGAATACAATGATACATATCAAAAAATAATTTTTGCAATAACAGAGATAAATGCAGATGCATTTATCACACAAAACAACTTTCATCTCACACAGGTCCAAAAGCTTGGGAGAAAAAATGGGTTTAAAGAGAGGGAAAAACCTCCAGAGTCTCTCTGACGACTGGACATGCAGTGAGAAATTGTTCCACAGCTTAGGGGCAACTGCTGCAAATGCTCGATCGCCTCTAGTTTTTAGCCTGCATTTAGGCACATCGAGGTTCAGCTCATTTGCAGACCTCAGACCTCTGATTGGTCTGTGAACAAGTAAGAGTTCAGCCAAGTACACGGGGGCCATACCATATAAAATTTTGAAAACAAACATCAAGATCTTAACATCAATTCTGAACCGGACAGGAAGCCCATGCAGAAGGGCAGAACTGGGGTTATACGCTCCGGTGTCTTTGTGACGAGCAGCTGCATTCTGCACAAGCTGCAGATGTAGCAACGAGCTCTGGTCTAAACCTATATACAATGAATTACAGTAATCCAGCCTCAAAGAAATACAGGCATGGATAACCTTCTCCAGGTCACTGGGAGAGAGGTATGGGTTTACCTTGGCCTGAAGCTGCAGCTGGAAAAAGGCACTTTGGACTACAGAGCCAATTTGCCTGTCAAATTTAAACTCACTGTCAGGCTTTTAATGACAGGGCAGTTTTTTGAACCCAGGGAGGGGGGCAGAGCATCAACACAGTCACTGAAGCGTTTATGATTCCCAAACACTGACTTCTGTCTTATTGTCATTAAAATTTTGGAAACTTCAATTTTCAATTTTTCAATTTCAATTTATTTGTGTAGCGCTTTTCACAGATAAACTGTCACAGAGACGCTTTACAGTCAGAGATGAGTTACTGAAAGGGCAGTGCCCAGCCTATTCCCCACTACTGCAAATGAGGCAAAAAACTCCCAGTTGGGAGAAAAATCCTCAAAGTGGTGAGAAAAAACTCCTCGGTGGGAAGAAATCTCAGGAGGAACCCGGCTATAGTGGGGAAGCCCATCCTCCGCGGGCAGCTAGTTAATAAGAAGATAAGACAATAGAGTTCCATTAAAGTCCATCGAAACAGTGCTATCAGTTGCTGGAGGAAGTGGCATGCCAAGGATGGTGCAGTACTGGATCA
This sequence comes from Gymnothorax reevesii, assembly GCA_029721435.1. Taxonomy (NCBI): domain Eukaryota; kingdom Metazoa; phylum Chordata; class Actinopteri; order Anguilliformes; family Muraenidae; genus Gymnothorax; species Gymnothorax reevesii. The sequence goes on along the minus strand of CM056574.1, from coordinate 7,099,910 downwards.
GGACAGCAGCAGCCAGCGCTCATGGTGAGGGACAGGGCTCGGATGGTCCAGGACTCAGGGTTGTGGAGGGAAAGATCCTCGGAGAAAGACAGAAAAAAGTGGGGTGAGGCACTGGATAAAACTACTGCATATTAATAAAAATACAGTCCTGTGTCATGTGCCAAATGAGAATTTAGGAGCTGACTGGTCAGGACACAGTCAACACCGCTCCATCCACTTCCAGCAGCACAGAGGCCCTACACTTATTCCAGGAAGATCACTTCAGATTTTCTAGACACTAGTACCAAATGGACCGCCCCGGTGACTAAGGCTGTAGCAAGCCCCACTGGCACCGTTAATGCATGCTCAGTGCCACCGGTTCCACGTGGATTTGCTTAACACTACATCAGTACCATATGGTCCTCCCCAGTGACTAAGGCTGTAGCAAGCCCCACTGGCACCGTCAATGCAGGCTCAGTGCCACCGGTTCCACATGGATTTACATAAAACTGGCTTCCAATATTGTGACCATATCATAAATCAAGGTTGTAGTCAGTCCCACCAGAACCTACACATAACTAATCATGAACTAATCATAGGCTTGACTAAAAAGGTAAGTTTTCAGCCTACTCTTGAAGATAGTGTGTCTGAAGCCCAAATTTGTCTTGGGAGTTTGTTCAATAAAATTGGTGCTTTGTAAGAGAATGCTCTGCCTCCAATTGTAATTCGAGATATATTTGGAATTTTCAAGTAGTCAGCACCTTGTGAACGAAGTAATCTTGGTGGGGAGTAAGGAATAAGAAGACTGCAAAGATATTCCGGGGCCAAGTCATTTAAGGCTTTGTAAGTTAGTAATAGTATTTTGTACTCAATTCTAAATTTTACTGGCAGCCAATGAAGATTTTTGAGAACCGGGCTAATGTGGTCATATTTCTTAGTCCTAGTCAGAACCCTAGCTGCAGCATTCTGCACTAATTGCAGACATTTCAGGGCTGAGCTAGTGCAACCAGACAGTAAGACATTGCAATAGTCCAGCCGAGAAGACACAAATGCGTGAACCAATTTTTCAGCATCTCGAAGAGACAACATTTTTAGATATGTTTCGAAGATGGAAAAAAGCCACTCGGATGATATTGTTGATGTGAGCCTGGAAAGAGAGTTCTGAATCAAGAGTCACCCCAAGGTTTTTAACGACAGCTCTGGCAGAAACAGAGAGGCCATCTAAGTTAAGAGAAAACTTAACAAATGAGTCTCTAAGAGATTTGGGACCCAGTACCAAAATTTCAGTCTTATCTGGGTTTAGTGAAAGAAAATTTTGCGTCATCCAAGCTTTAACAGCTTTAAGACATCTCTAATCTAGTAACCGGATCATTTTCACCCGGTTTAAAGGATATATAGAGCTGCGTGTCGTCTGCATAACAATGGTATTTAACATCAAGACTACTTATGATATTTCCAAGCAGAAACATGTATAGAGAAAAAAACAAAGGGCCCAGAACAGATCCTAGAGATATTCCAAAGTTAACCTTGGAATACTCTGAACACTTGTTATTTACCCGGACAAACTGAGATCTATCAGACAGATAAGACTTAAACCATGAAAGGGCAAGTCCAGAAATACCAACTAATTTTTCCAACTTACGAAGAAGAATATGGTGGTCTACAGTGTCAAAGGCGGCACTTAAATCGAGAAGGACGAGAACAGAGATGCGGCCACTATCCATAGAGAGAAGCAGATCATTTACTACAACAGTGAGGGCTGTTTCAGTGCTGTGATGCTTTCTATAGGCAGACTGAAAACTGTCAAAAACCTCATTAGTTTGCAGCAAAGAAAAGAGCTGTTGGGCGACACATTTTTCAAGGATCTTAGATAAAAATGTGAGGTTTGAGATTGGCCTATAATTGGCTAGGACTGTGGGGTCCAAATCTGGTTTTTTAAGCAGCGGCTTGAATTCTGCCATTTTAAATGAAGTGGGAACAATATCTGAAATCAGAGAAGAATTAATTATGTGAAAAATTGGGCCGCAAAGAATGGGCAGGAGTTCTTTCATTAGCTTTGTGGGAATGGGATCCAAGATACAAGAAGATGATTTGGAAGTAACAACTAATTTGGCTAGTTCACGCAGGGATATAGGAGAAAGGGACTCAAACTGGTTTGTGTGTAATGTGGAAGACTCCATATCATGAGAAACGCCATCGCAAACTGGTAAGGAAGCAGTGATCTTCTCTCTAATTCCAATAATTTTGCCATTAACAAAATTTAAAAAATCATCACTGCTGCAAGAGACTGGAATTTGAGCATGATTGGTTACTTGCAGCATGATTGTTAGTTAACTTAGCCATGGGTTTGAACAAAAATCGAGAATAATTTTTATTTTCCTGCATGAGATTTGAAAAGTAACAGGACCTTGCACAAGAGAGAGCATGCTTATATGCAACAAGGCTCTCTTTCCAAGCACTATGGAATACCTGGAGTTTAGTGGAGCGCCATTTGTGTTCTAGTTGACGAGATTTTTGCGTTAGTGTCCTTGTCTGGTCAGTGTACCATGGGGCTGGCCTCTTCTTCTGAGTAACCTTTTTATATTTCAGTGGCGCGACTACATTAAGGGTACAGCGGAGAGCATCAGCAAACTTTTCTGCCATATCGTCAATAGAGGAGGCACTGACTGGATGCTCAAAATAAGATGGGAAAACCTCAGTGAATTTTATAGAAGTTGTAGCAGTAAAAGTACGACCAGTGTACATTCTAGTGTCTAACAATGCAGGGTGGGTCAATTGTAAACAGAATGTGATAAGAAAATGGTCAGACAAACTGGGATTATGTGAATAAATCCTGACCTGCCCAATGTTAATGCCAAAGCTTTAGATCAGGTCTAAAGTATGACCATGAAAATGTGTTGGGCCAACAGCACTCCGAGCAAAGCTGACTGACTCCAAAATGTTAGTGAATGCGGATTTTCGAGAATCATCTGCCCTCTCAAAGTGCAGGTTAAAGTCGCCCAATATAACTATTCTATCATAGCTTAAAACTAAGTCTGAAAGGAATTCTGAAAAATCTTGAATAAAGGCAGAGTGAAGGCCAGGGGGCCTGTAGACTGTCACCAGAGCTAAAGGCTGATCAGGGGCAGGGCCGGCACCTGTATCCTGCACTGAAAAATTCATCGCTAAAACCTCAAATGTATCAAATTTATACTGTAGTTTTGGCACTGAGTGAATGGAGTCACTATAAATAGCTGCAACACCCCCACCTCTCCGGTCCAGGCGGGGGTTTTGAGTGTATATAAACACCCCCACCTCTCCAGCCCAGGCGGGGGTTTTGAGTGTATATAAACACCCCCAGCTCTCCGGCCCAGGCGTGGGTTTTGAGTGTATATAAACACCCCCACCTCTCCGGCCCAGACAGGGGTTTTGAGTGTATATACACCCCCCCAGCTCTCCGGCCCAGGCGGGGGTTTTGAGTGTATATAAACACCCCCACCTCTCCGGCCCAGGCGGGGGTTTTGTGTGTATATAAACACCCCCACCTCTCCGGCCCAGGCGGGGGTTTTGAGTGTATATAAACACCCCCACCTCTCCGGCCCAGGCGGGGGTTTTGAGTGTATATAAACACCCCCACCTCTCCGGCCCAGGTGGGGGTTTTGAGTGTATATAAACACCCCCACCTCTCCGGCCCAGGCGGGGGTTTTGAGTGTATATAAACACCCCCATCTCTCCGGCCCAGGCGGGGGTTTTGAGTGTATATAAAACCAGGTGGAGAGGCTTCATTCAAAGATAAGTTTTCATCTGGTCTCAGCCATGTTTCTGAGAGACACAGCATATCAAGATAACAATCAGAGATTAATTCGTTCACAACAGTTGCTTTAGAGTTCAAGGATCTAATATTTAATAGATCAATTTTGAGAGAATATTTATTTATAGGTGGATTGATACGGTTGGTGTAAATGCAAATCAAGTTTTTGCGACGTACTCCGCGATTCTTCTTTCTTAATTTAATTGGAATTCGAGGAACAGACACAATCTCTATAGGGTTCGACCTAATCAACGGTTTATCAAAGCTGAATGTCAGGAATTTAGATTTAACTCTCGACAGTCAACTACAATAATTTAAGTCGTACACCAGATTTCTCGACAGAAGTGCAGTGCCCTCTCGAGATGGGTGAACACCGACCCTCCTCAAAAGACCAGGATCAGAGCACAAATGTCTGATGTTACTAAACCTAAAAGGCCTCGTTATGATTTTGAAATGCATTGTAACAAAGTCAGAAACAAAACAAGGATCTGTATAGGACATACCTTTGAAAGATGGAGACGGCTGAAAGCAGAGAAGAGTTTGAATACTGACACTGAAGTTGCTAATTTTCTCCTGGACAGGTGTGATTCAGCTTAGTATGGCTAACTTAATTCAATTTAATGTAGGCATGGACATTTCAAATATTCTCTACAGTCGAATAACATGTATGTTCTTTCATGGTATAGTGCATATGCAGGTGGGTCATCGAATTGACTAAGTAACAAATTGTTTGAGAAATAAAAACCGTGACTCGTCATTGCTAACATTAGCAATACATTATTAGAGGCCGTTTCTCTAGCATTATGCTGAGATGCTGTGGAAACCGTTCCGACATTAGCGCAGCCATTATGGCAATATGAAATGTAATTGAGACAGTGCATTGGTCAAATGAGTCCTCATTCATTCATTACGCCTATTATAGTATGTACTTTAGAGGGCTATCCACACAGAAGAGTGACGAGCAAGTTGACCAATATGACCATTGCCAAATTTAGTTAGTCATTAGTCTCGATCTTTTCTGAACTGAACACAACCCTGTGAGAGCAAATCGTTGATGATATTGAAACGTAACCATGGTAACTCCGTGTAGTAGATGTTCTTGCTGGATCCGGCAACCTAGCTGGCAGCCTCTCGTCTGGGGGAGAGGGGGAGGGGATACTGCGCTCTGCAGTGTTATGAATGTGATTGCAGTACCAGTTCTGGCCACAAACTTACATACGGCTCCTTTAAAGTAGACATTCAAAGAAAAAACTGAAATATGGCAATGTCGACTTCAATGGAAAGCATAGAACACGAAGAATGCAATGTGATGTAATTCTTTCACATCATTGATATGAGAGAATAGAACCCAGCATGAAATAACAGTACTTTATTGAGCCTGAATACTACCGTGATGTTCGGAAATAGGCCCGTTTTGGGCGACGTCACATACGTGTATTTAATGCTGTGCTCTGTGAATTTGTGGGCAGAGTCAATAGAAGTACTATGTCTCTCTCTAAGCTTTATATTTTGTTATTTAAGGTTCAAATTGAGTCGTACTTTACTTGATATGGATAAATTATAATGGAGAAAAATTAATCTTTTGTTTTTTTTTTTACTGTAAACTCATATTTTTGTATATAGTACATTGAAGGTTAACATGGACGTTTAAACGATCTGACGGAGAGCATGTGCAGCTAAATACGGGGAAGGCAGGGTCTCCTCCAGGATTTTTTAAAACCATGGCGGAGGGCTTCAGCGTCGGGTCAAACTCAGGATTATCAGGTGTGGCCAGTATTCATTAATTAGCACGTAGGCGATGTAATAATTGAAGTCTGTACACAGAGGTTTATCAGTTTCACATGCATCACAGTGGATTTCACATTATAATATGAAAACCGATTATGACTCTGGAATTGGAATTAAATTATCATGAAGATACAATTAGGTAGAGCAGTACGTGCTCACAGCAAACACAGAAGAAAAGAGATACAACAACTATAAAAATAGCTCACAGTCACGAGCGGGACCCCTCAGCCTTGCACTTTCTTGGTGGCCATATTGATTATCGGAGCGGGACACAAATTGATAGGGAGCTTCCTGTAACCAGCCCTAACATACCACCAAAAAATGAGAACATTTGGCAAGGCCGTTTTGAGTTATCATCTGGATAATCATCTGGATATCATCTCGACAGTCAACTACAATAATTTAAGTCGTACACCAGATTTCTCGACAGAAGTGCAGTGCCCTCTCGAGATGGGTGAACACCGACCCTCCTCAAAAGACCAGGATCAGAGCACAAATGTCTGATGTTACTAAACCTAAAAGGCCTCGTTATGATTTTGAAATACATTGTAACAAAGTCAGAAACAAAACAAGGATCTGTATAGGACATACCTTTGAAAGATGGAGACGGCTGAAAGCAGAGAAGAGTTTGAATACTGACACTGAAGTTGCTAATTTTCTCCTGGACAGGTGTGATTCAGCTTAGTATGGCTAACTTAATTCAATTTAATGTAGGCATGGACATTTCAAATATTCTCTACAGTCGAATAACATGTATGTTCTTTCATGGTATAGTGCATATGCAGGTGGGTCATCGAATTGACTAAGTAACAAATTGTTTGAGAAATAAAAACCGTGACTCGTCATTGCTAACATTAGCAATACATTATTAGAGGCCGTTTCTCTAGCATTATGCTGAGATGCTGTGGAAACCGTTCCGACATTAGCGCAGCCATTATGGCAATATGAAATGTAATTGAGACAGTGCATTGGTCAAATGAGTCCTCATTCATTCATTACGCTTATTATAGTATGTACTTTAGAGGGCTATCCACACAGAAGAGTGACGAGCAAGTTGACCAATATGACCATTGCCAAATTTAGTTAGTCATTAGTCTCGATCTTTTCTGAACTGAACACAACCCTCTGAGAGCAAATCGTTGATGATATTGAAACGTAACCATGGTAACTCCGTGTAGTAGATGTTCTTGCTGGATCCGGCAACCTAGCTGGCAGCCTCTCGTCTGGGGGAGAGGGGGAGGGGATACTGCGCTCTGCAGTGTTATGAATGTGATTGCAGTACCAGTTCTGGCCACAAACTTACATACGGCTCCTTTAAAGTAGACATTCAAAGAAAAAACTGAAATATGGCAATGTCGACTTCAATGGAAAGCATAGAACACGAAGAATGCAATGTGATGTAATTCTTTCACATCATTGATATGAGAGAATAGAACCCAGCATGAAATAACAGTACTTTATTGAGCCTGAATACTACCGTGATGTTCGGAAATAGGCCCGTTTTGGGCGACGTCACATACGTGTATTTAATGCTGTGCTCTGTGAATTTGTGGGCAGAGTCAATAGAAGTACTATGTCTCTCTCTAAGCTTTATATTTTGTTATTTAAGGTTCAAATTGAGTCGTACTTTACTTGATATGGATAAATTATAATGGAGAAAAATTAATCTTTTGTTTTTTTTTTACTGTAAACTCATATTTTTGTATATAGTACATTGAAGGTTAACATGGACGTTTAAACGATCTGACGGAGAGCATGTGCAGCTAAATACGGGGAAGGCAGGGTCTCCTCCAGGATTTTTTAAAACCATGGCGGAGGGCTTTAGCGTCGGGTCAAACTCAGGATTATCAGGTGTGGCCGGTATTCATTAATTAGCACGTAGGCGATGTAATAATTGAAGTCTGTACACAGAGGTTTATCAGTTTCACATGCATCACAGTGGATTTCACATTATAATATGAAAACCGATTATGACTCTGGAATTGGAATTAAATTATCATGAAGATACAATTAGGTAGAGCAGTACGTGCTCACAGCAAACACAGAAGAAAAGAGATACAACAACTATAAAAATAGCTCACAGTCACGAGCGGGACCCCTCAGCCTTGCACTTTCTTGGTGGCCATATTGATTATCGGAGCGGGACACAAATTGATAGGGAGCTTCCTGTAACCAGCCCTAACATACCACCAAAAAATGAGAACATTTGGCAAGGCCGTTTTGAGTTATCATCTGGAAAGGAAAATGAAAATGGCTGGCGTGATGGCCATATTGATTATCAAAGCGGGACACAAATCAAAAGGGAGATTCCTGTAACCACCCTTAACATACCACCAAAAAATGAGAACAATTTGCTGAGGCGTTTTTCAGTTATTGTCCGGAAACGAAAACGAAGATGGCTGCCGTGGCGGCCATATTGAGTCTCAGAGCGAGAGAAAAATTTATAGGGAGCTTCCTCTAACCACCCCCAACATACCACCAAAAAATGAGCGTATTTGCCCCTGGTGTTTTTCAGCTATCGTCCAGAAAGGAAAAGTTAACGGACAGATGGACGGATAGACAGATGGATGCGGCGAGCCACGACAATACCCCTCGACCGACTTTCGTCGGCTGAGGGGTAAAAAAGCAATTAAGACCTGAAATTGAGCTTGAGTGCATGAGATGTTCAGGCGGATGATTCAGGCTGCTTTTGAGGTGTTGGATGGAGATATTTGAGGGGTACGATTGTGTTCTAAATGGCATCGACCTCGTCACTCCATATTTCTATATCAGACAATCACTGTTATGAGAATCCACTTGATCTTTTTTGTAGCCCAGAGCATCGGCTTATCCAGCCTTCCTCAGAATGGTAGCATGACTCCAGTAAAAACATAATTTTCTTTCTAAACTAGACAACGCGTTCATGTATAGTATATAGCCTGCGGGGCGACCAGACTTTTTGCAGCACGGAACGAACCAAAATAAGCAGCAAAACTAATACGCATCGATGAAAGAAATCACCTTTTCACGACGTTAGCTTGAAAAAAAAATAAAGATTTAAACATGGGATATAAAATTATGAACTACTGGGAGATCTGGAAGAAATCCATCAAGAGTTCTGATTCTTCAGGCTTTAAAAACAAAATTGAAAACAATTTTCAGAGTGTTCACTGTATTATAACTATGTACTTTCTGAGTAAACAACCCGTGTGTGACGTCTCGGGAAATGAGACTGTTGGCGTACTGGTTACGGTGGATAAGTAGCAACATTTTGAAAGCGAATATCAAGTAGCATGAACATTTTTTTCTCTTTTCATATTCGTGAAAACCTTCAACATGTCATGAAATTGCCATAACGAACCACTTTTATGGGTACTTATTTTCTTTGAATCCCTACTTTAAATGAAGCTGGAAAACAGGCTGAGCTAAAACTAACAATAATAGAATGAATGATCTGACAGAATTAAAAACCTTTTTAAAAAGACTAGAGGGTGTGCTACCTGAGAGGCAGTTTGTGGGGCGTAGTTTCTGCACTACATCCAACAGCTGAGACAGCGATATGGGTTTAAACTGGTCAAAAACAGCGAGACACATCGGGAGGCCAGAGGAGTCAGAGGCAACAGGAGGCGATACTGACCGCAGAGCAGAGATTTTGTTGACAAAGAAGTCAAGAAAATCATTACAAAGAGCAGGTGAGGTCACAATGGGATCAGTGATGCATGGGTTTAAAAGGGAGTCCAGAACATTGAACAAAACCTTTGGCCTATCGATGTTGTTTAACACCAGATTAGAAAAATAGCCAGCTTTGGCAGCTCTTACAGCATTCTGTTATTCCAGTAGACAGCCTCGCAATATTCCAAAAGACACGTGTAACTTGCCCTGCTTCCACCAATGCACCAATCAGAGCAGCTCTTTCAGGAGGAGGCGGGCCCGCCTGATTTTCATGCACTCTGCTCGAGCCCTGTGAGTGCCACTGCGACTCCCTGATTGCTGAGTGTGCAACGGACCGTTAATTCTGAGCACAAAGCCAGAGGAACAGCAGAGCCCCAGCAAGGGTTTACACAACTAAACAAACGAAGCCAGAGAAGAAAGACGGAAGAACAAAGGACTAGAACCCATAAGTCATTGCGTAAGAAGTCCTGCCTGTTGCACACCCTCCACCCCGAGCCTGTCGTCATTGGCCAGATGTGCTAGGTCCTGGAGTTTACTGTGGGTTGTTCCTGGATTTGACTCATTGCACAATGTGCTGAACCATCAAAGGATAATTTCAGCTATTTAAATTTGTTTCACTGTGGACCTTGCCTGTGCTGAATTATGCAGGTAGCTAGCCAAGTTAGTACACACTGTTGATTTGTGGACAACCACCCAAAATAAACTTATAAGTCTGCGGTGTAGTATCCTAACCTTTTTATCCCTCATCCTACACAGTATTCAGGAAGCATACTGTTTCCTGAATGTTTGTCTGTCCATCCATCATACATATCTTGCATGCGCGACGTCGATTGAAGGGGTATACAGATTTTTTATTGAATTACTCGTGGCCACTCGCCATAGAGGGTAGTTTTTGAAGGTCAAAGGTTACAGAAGGTCAGATGTACGCAGGGACCAAAGATCAACTTTAAAGTGCCAGTAAATACCTTGCATGTCTTCAATGACATCTGAATTGTGACAACATATAAAAATGGTATCAGTAGGTAGGGAAATCATTCATCTTCACATCAATATGTTATACAAATTTTTACGACATCGAAAAATATGGATTTTGATGTTAAAAACTCACTCAACCCTCAAACTGTCGCGCGAGCGAAAATGTGATGTCATTAGAGTAAGTTCCCTTTCTTGTGTACCACGTGACGTGTGACGTAGCACACACAACAGCAATGGCGGAAAGAATCAAGTTGACAGCCTCGGAGAGAAAACGCCAGAAAATTTCCCTTGATGCCAAAAGAAGACGATCCCTAGTATAGCTATATTGGGAGTGCTATTGATCGGTGGAAGAGTCTGAGAGAGCGACTGGGCATTGACAATGATGAGTTGGCCCTAACTTTGATGGATTAGTCAGTTGAAATACCGTGCTGGTTTTTCTTAGCAACATTTCTCGCGCTTCTCGAGTTCATAAAAGTATACAACGTAAATGGTAGTGTGGGGAATTATGGGGGAATTATGTTTTGCTTATCGTGTTTGCCTCCACATTCTCCAAAAACGTTCCTGTCTGTCTTCTTTTTCGTCCGCGCGACGCCATCTTTGTTTACAGTGCGCAATTTCGACCCACAATGCTTTGCACGGTAAATAATCTAGCCGATCTATTTTTAGACCGGGAAACCCTTATTTGAAAAATTGCATTTCCTAAGGTTATTTTTGGTCAAATATTTTTTATTATTTTTTTTCGGCCATATTACAGATAGCTTGATTTTTGGAAATTAAAAAAAAAAACACATGCAAGGTATTTACTGGCACTTTAAGGGCCTATTCAGCTATTGTAGGCGGAAGTATATCAATCAGAGCTTTGTATTCGTACCTTTTGGACAGGAAAATGACATCAATGTAAACCTGTTTTTGGTGCCGCACAGTGATGGTGCCATCATTAACTCCACTGTGAGATAAATCTTTCCCACCATCAGAGATCTGACCATACTAAAGAATGTGTCGATCAATGTGGCTTATGTTGACATAGAACATGTTGATTTGAATGCTTCATTACTGTATGATAGTCCGGGCCTATTGTGCAGACTTGTTAAACATGTTTGGTCACATGCTTGTGCCAACTTGTGAAATACTAATCATTGTGGATGGTTCTGACAGTTATTTTTTGATACAGTGACTAACCTGGTGAGGCGCTATGGAGTCTTCGTCAATTCCACCGCAGATCGCGACCAGTGCAGAATCGCTGCATTCATCCCTGTCTTCATCAAGTACTGTTGAAACTATATAAAAATGTGTATTATTTCGCAAAAAGGCAGGGCTCGTCCGGGATTTGAACCCGGGACCTCTCGCACCCAAAGCGAGAATCATACCCCTAGACCAACGAGCCATACATAACAATGATGGTTTTTTATGTAACCATATTGTAACACTACAGTTTACGGTCACAGTTTACGTAGAGCTAGTGTTTTTCCACGTCCAGAAAATGACAACTTCAATTGGTTTAAAGTTAACCTCCATTATTTTTGAAGTGCAGAGAGCCCATCTATTCCTGATCTTCAGATAAAAGTGTTCAAATGAAAATACGGCGCTCATTTTCTGGGTATGTTGTAGACTTAACGTTGCCATAGTTCTAATCTAATAATTATCGACGCGCTTTATTCCAGGCTGCAGGGAGTCGACCAGAATGTCAAACTGGCTGTTGTCCAGTTTCTGATGAGATCTACTGCAGGAAACCGCTATTTCCTGTCGCATTAAACAGGTTTATTTTAAATGAGAGCAGATTTATGGTGCGGAGGGGGTGGGGCGGCCGTTTGATGCTCACCAGCTGCGCAGCGGTCAGTCTCAACCTCTGATACTATGTGAACAACAGCTGGGCAACCACTGTGCGACTCATGCTGCTTCTACAATTACTGCTTCTACTACTCATCTACTGCTGCCACTAATAATAATAATAATAATAATAATTATTATTATTATTATAACGCATTCAGTTCATAAGCGCGTAAAGTTAATCTCGGCCCATTGTTGGAACGGTAAAATAAAAGGTCAAAATGCCGACCTTGACTAGGAAAAGTAGCCACAGTTGATAAATTCTGACAGCTCCTTTTCTCACGGCGTGTAGGGGAAAGTGGTACAAAACGGGCCCCTCGGGTCATACGGCCCGCACTTACTTTGCAGCTGCTGCTGTCTCTCGGTTTCATTGTAGGAATGAACAAGTGCGCATGAGAAACTAGTAACACCAGGGCGACCGTGAGAAATGCCGTTGCGCTTCAAGATCTAAGCCGATAACATTTTCTGCACCAGATAGTCCTGCGGCAGCCTGTCCAGGTATAAGCGTCAGTACTGACGGTGCGTGGCAGTTGTTTTACTCATATGGTGTATCGCATGGTCTGTTCCAAGGGTCTGTGGAGAACAGATCAAAAAGTCCGCCACAGGAACGTCATTGACTAACGAGGTCAAGATGTTTTGTAGTCGGTCGTGGACAAAACGACCCCTGGTCCGTTTTACCCCAACCTTGGGCCGTTTTACCCCACATTCAAATTTAGTCACCACATGCATAAAACTGAGACTTTCTCCAGTAAATATCCGTTTGGGGCCGTTTTGATTATGTGCTTTCTCATGGGAGGTAAATAAAGATTTGTAAACACTATGAGTCGCATTGAATTTCTGCCGCAGCTTTGATCACGTGAGGCCTAATCGTTAAGGGGCCCGTTTTGCCCCACCTTCCCCTACACCGATAGTTTTTAATTTATGTTTTAATCGGCCTAAATAGCTGTTAGAAGCTCAGTTGTCACAGTTTATGTACACCTATAGCTCTTCCCCGTCATGAAAATTATAGTTGCTGGTGGGCTAACGTTAATTTACACAATTTTTTGAAGCGGATGGAGCTCATCTATTCCTGGTCTTCAAATAACAGAGTTCAAATGAAAATACGACGCGCATTTTCTGGGGTATATTGTAGGCTTAATGTCGGCATGGTTCTAATGGTAGGTTTGCCGAACCAAGCGGACATCCTTTCACAGGAGACGCTGATTTAATCACGGGCCTAAAAATACAGTACGTCGGTTTGCGAAAGATCATCATCAAAATATCGCCGCGCTTTATAACAGACCGCTGGAAATCACCCATAAAGACCCCCACCCTCCACAAAAAAAGAAAAAAAAAAGTGAAGTTGGCTGTGGTCACGGTTTTGACGAGATCTACCACAGTAAACAGCGGTGACTCCTGTCGCATGAAACAGATTTATTTTACATGACTGCAGATTTGGTGCTGAGGGGGTGAGGCGGCCGTTCGACTGAACTTTGTCTCTACTACGAATACTACTTCTATAACTGCTTCTGCGTTACAAATGCTGCTTCTATTAGAACTTATTTATAACTTATTTATTACACAATCATCATCAGATGTCATTACATGGCAATATCATGTTTCTCAGTTTTTATTTGATTATTGAATGTGCAGATGAGCAATTTTGCATGTGACAGCTCCCAGAATTTCCACTTACATGTGCAAATATTGTTTGAAAAGACAAAGTCACCACTGCAAAGAACATGGGCTATTTCAGTCAAGGTGTAATACAGTTTCACAGTGCAGATTTGCACAAATATGTCAAAGATGCTTGTTGATATACATACACTAAACACAGGTGCATTTCTCTTTATTGCATTAGAAAACCTATTGCGATCGTCAAATACTCATATTTTGGATGTTGACCAAATGTACTCAGCCCACATCAATCAGTATTCCACAAAAATTGAATTAGCTTGCATAGATAAATAGGAAACTATTGGTCCTATATTACTGTAAACATTTTAGCTAATTGTGCACAATTTTCATGAAGGTAAATAAATCAAAAACTTGACAAGAGGACAAGAGTGTTTATGAGCTCGCACAAGCTTGGCTCTAACATCCGTCGACGGCGATCCGATCACAAGCATTCACATTTAAAGAAAGGTCTAAACGCAATAAATACATTCTGAAGACAAAGTGGGATCTGATCAAACATGCCGTGATTCCGAGGAACACAAGAAAAAATATCGATGTCTGCTAATACGTTGTTTGCCCCAATGAAGAAAAAGAAAGTCAAAGAAATGTTCCTTTTTATTGTTGAAAAATGGAGGCAGCTCTAGTTTGTTTGCATAATAATAAAACTGGTTAAACAAAACAAAATTATTCAGAGGGTAGGCCAATACATTGTTTACCTCACACCATTTCTTGAATATTTATCAATGGTTTATGAACGTGCACAGTTACAGCAACTGTGTACATTGTAAATTAAATATGACAGCACCCTGGAATGAAAAAAAATGCCTTCAATTCATAGCATGTGAGCATGAACAGTGATTTGGATCATAAATTTTATAATATATAGATATGAATAAGATATTGAAAGCACAAGGCCCGATCATTAAAATGGAAGTCAGTAAACTGTCTTTATTTAATGAAGAAATCTTTCAATAAAAATTAAAATGAAACATACCGTCAGTCCAATAGAGAGGTAACACAAGGCAGCAGGATATCAGACAAGGAAAATGCTGAAATTTGTGATATGGAATTTTGGGCCTATATTAGCGACCCACTACTCAGAATGATAGCCTAATCTACAGTAGGCATAATTAGGTTCAAACCGTTAATAAATGTTTCATTTTGCCATAATTTGTGCTACTTAACATCAGATTTACATTCTTGCGCATAACCCCGGTATTACACTGGCAATTCTTCGCAGAGAGAGGTAAGTTTTTCACAAATACACAGAAATAAGCAGCATTCCCTATAACCAGCCACGAATATTGGTCAAAAAGCTCTTGAACACAGCAAAATGGCTCACATCAAATCAACTCCAGCACCGTAAAATCAACTCATAAAGTCTAAGAAGTGACACTTGTAGAGTTAAAAGTAAACTGCTGGAGTTAATGCTACACTGCAGATTTTGCCGTGCAGTCCCACAGTGGGTTGGGCAGACCGGCAGAACTCCACAGCTGCGTCCTGCCACTTCTGCCGTCCTGCGACGTTGCCTTGCATACCGATCCTCACCGCTCCATCTCTGGCAGCGGTTGTCACTGGCAACGCGTCATGGCGGTTTTCAGCTTGTCGTCAAGTTTGTGCACCAGCTGAGCCAGCTCCTCCGTGGCGTGTGACTTGTCTTCCAGGAGCTCGTAGCGAAGGCTGGAGATATCCTGTTTGATCTCCTTCAATTCCCCTGCGTGGAAACAGATCGCTCCTCGTTAGCCCCCGCCCCTAACTACTCACCGTACGTTCAATAAAAACCCACTCGAGCAGAAGCCACAGGGATAGAAGCCTGAGCTTACTCACAATGGCACCCAATCCAACAAAACCAGGGGCCTGTTCCACTAACCCAGATCAGTGAGTTAGCTGGCTTAATGCGCTAAGACTAAGAACAGCCTTTTCAGGCCCACCAAAGAAAACAGCCAAACTGTGACAAAAGTATGTCAGATGTCTACCTTTTTCAAATAACCAGCAACACGAAATCGAAAACACGCCACATTCCCGCAAAACTTCGCACCACAAGGCTTGATCTGATGTGCAGAGTTATGCGGTGCTGCGTGTACAGTACAAATGTGTGAGTGGTAAATCAGGGCTTATAAGCTATGATAGTGAAAGCAGAACTTCTATCCTGAGTTTCACATTTAAGAAACAAACACAAATCAAACAGGAGTTCTGGGCTGATCCTACCTTCGTTGACATCATCGCTCTCTCTATCCACCTGAGCCTTCAGCACGTAACGTTTGAGGAGTCGCTTCATAATTTGCTGTTGGGATTGGAAAATGATTAAGATTATGTATCACAACCAGATCACCAACTCCTGCTATCGTTCTACTATCTCCTTAGGCGATGACAGCTGTAATCAGTTCTCGATCTTGATCACCAATTATCAGGGAATTCCACTCTTATTCAGTAACTGAGCTCATTTATTTATTTCATGCAGGTGTACGAGGTGCATTCATAGAAAAGTTTTGATTTGATTTTCCACTTTCTCTCTCATACATTTTCAACTGGGCCAAATGTTAAAATCCATCATTCTATGTACAACAACTTGGGCAATAGAATTCATTAAAATATCAAATACTGCACACCCGAGGTCTTAAATGGACCGTGCGTTTCATTTGTGAAAAGAATCAAGCCTTATAACTATTTTGATTGGAACAAACTTTTCTATTCAAAGTAAGAAAATGTCCTATCATGGAAAAGTTTACAAAGAATTTTCTGTGAGAGAATTTTTGCAAAACACATTTACATGTTTATGGATTTGTAAAATATTATGTTGGATTCTGCACTCCGGAGTGCCTAGTACTGGGTTATAATTTTATAATTCATAGTATTCATGGCAAGATGTGGCCAAAAACAGAAGTTAGGCTGCTGGCTTTGTGCTGGGCTGACTCTGCAGAGCAGAGGTTTTCAGTATGCATGCTGGGCGCCCACTTTCATTATGTTTTCTATCACAACTGCAGCCTACGGTTAGGACAAGATGTCAATTTGTCATGATTTCTCTTTTCCTGTTTTGAAGGATCGACCATCTTAGGGCACATTTTTCAGACATACTCACGTACGCAAATCATGGAGGATATTCAAACGAAGCGTGCTCACTGATGGCTTCATAAACAGAGGTGCATTTTTTAAGTAGTCAAACTGAAGACTGTAGTCAATCAGTTGGTTACAAATTACATTGCAAATGATAACAAGCCAAGACCTCATGCAGTTCATACAAAGCAAGTTTGGCTCGTCACTTCCTTTGTCTTTACTTCAGTATCACCTCTAACAATGTTGATCCTGGCCATCGGATTGTTATCAGTCCACTGCACGGTCGTTATCGCCTGTCATCATTCCAACACGCACGGCACAGTCCGGCTCGACTGTACCTACAAGTAGGTTGAGTAGGTCGTCATCATCCATTCATAGTGTTGACGACATATTTTCGTTTCAGTGAAGGATGTCCTGGGTGGATCAACAAAGCCGTGAACTGAAGCACAGAATTTGATTCCTCCTTCTGAGAGTTTTACATTTCCAAGTGCGAGTCAAGACTCTCTTGGAAAAACCTCTATCCTTGAACTCAAACGCTTACCTTAACCAAAGCGTAACAGTAGCCCTAAACTTAACCACACTGCCACAACAGCCCTTACCCCTGACCATTAGGTATAGTATGACCCTTCTGTCCTGTGTTCCTGGTTAAATAAAGGTTAATAATGATAATAATTACCTATAGGGCTGTAAACAAATGCTAACGTGATAACAGTCATATCAGGTGGGTTGATTCTCCTCAGTGTCTACTTCGATGTGACAAGAATCCTTGAAAACAGGAACATGCGAATGACGACAAATGCACAGCTTGTTGAAACAGTGGGATTGCAGTCCTGGTTGGGTAATAGGCTATAAACAGACACATGGGCGTCTAACTGCTATGTCCAGGTCAGGTGTGGCCCAGGTTAGCCCTACCTGATGGCGGCTGGGTTGGTGCATGATGCTGTTGAAGCTCTGTGACTCCGCGATGCGCAGATTAGACTGCGAGAAGAGGTTTAACTGCAGGAGAAAAACACAGATTATTGACTGAATCATGGGTTATGGATCTTATGTAGGAAATTAGTCAGAGTCTTCACAATTCTGACCGCTGAACAGAATCACGTGCTTTGGTGTCCTATAAAGGAATCTGGTCAATGTGCGTGTGTGTGTGTGTGTATGTGTGAATGTGTGACTTAGAATCAACTCTTGAGAAACCACAATGCTGTGAGGCCATTTGAGGTTGCATAGACTTTTAAGGAAGTCAACATACAGGATTACGCCAGATAAAACCGAAGACTGTGGTTGCAGTTGGGCTTAGCCTCAGGTGCAATTTGGTAAGGGTTTGATAAAGATGTACAGAATGGATGTAAGTCATTACAATGTCTTCACAAGTGTAGTTATGAAAACTTGTGTGTCTGTGTGTGTTTGAGAGAGCAGAGTGTGTGCGTTTGTACGTGAATGTGTGCGTCTGCACATGCGTGTCCGTGTCTACTCGCGTATCTCTGTTCATCTGATGCTGACATTACCAATGTTAGCCTCAACGGTTAACCTTATCAAGTTTAAATACATGACTTTGGTAAAAGTGTGATTTTCAGACACCCAGCGCATGCCCTGGGTCTCTGCTCCGATGCCAGTGATAATGAATGTGCTTTAATGAGGCAAACTGCCCTTTAGACACAAACACCGAAGCTAAATTCAGACAGCACTGAGCCCGTGCACAAGCACATGCGTGTCCTCGCGTATATTCCACTAATCTTTTGCTATTGTTCAACGTTTACATGTTCTGTGGCAATGTCTCACATTCCCTGAAGCTGGTGCGATCAGACGTGACCCATCACCTCCACAAACATTCTTCCAACCCCTTCACCCCAGATGCAGTGCGACCAAGTCACATCAGGTGCAAATAATTGGACTAAAGAATGAATAACAATGTTTTGCATGTTTGTTCTCCTGTTATTGCATTAAACACAACAGTCCTTTCCACTGCATCCACCAGCAAACAGATTCCTGCCTCATGAAACTGAAGGACATGTCTAAGTTCAAATAAGATGTGAACAGAAATGGCTTTCAAATAGTATTTGTCTTGGATTCAAACTTTTCTGTGCTCTGTTGCTTTGGCCTGACTCATTACAGACAGATGGGCGGGGTTAAAGACTGAGGGGTATTTTCTTTGGTGTAATTGACCAGGGGAGGTTAGTCAAAAGCAAAAAAAGTATCTGAATTGATTGCGATGTGAAATGGACAGCCGGGACAGGGGCAGAACTCTAGGATTTCCCCCCTATACTTGTCAATAATCCCGAAGCCCTGCCCCTCGCCTGTAGGAGACAGGCGGAGAGAGAAAAGGAGCTGACCTTAGACTTGGCGCTATCGGCGCCCAGCTCCATGTCCTTTCGAAGCCTTGGCGTCCTGCAGCGGAACATTTCGGACAGCTTCCGAGCACACTGGAGGAAGGATTTAGGGGTCGGCATGAGACTGTATGGGGGAGGCAGGGTCTTCCCGGTGTCGAAATAGGACAGCCACAGCTTGGAGCGAGCGAACTTCCACTCCAGGTCCGAATCGTCCTGCCAGAGACAGAACACTGTGTTCACAGCTGCAAAGGCTTGTGATTGGATAAAAAAAAAAAAAAAAAATCACATGGCAAGCAATCCAATATGTTTTATGGTTTTAAAGCTCCAGTCATTTTACGAGGTTACCGGGGTTACGTTCCCAGTAATTTTTCAGACCACCGTCACATTCTAATCCCTAAAAATTGAGCCAGGCAGTCAGGCATTTGCAGCAAGAAACATGTTTAAGAGTGGAATTATATGTGCAGTCATTTATCATCTTCTGCATGACCCGCATGGATCTTCGCTGTGTTCATTTACTGTGAGGGCCGGAGACTGGAAAAGATGGCCGCCCACCTCTATCTCCTGGTACGAGCTGTTTATCATGGCGATGAGCATGTTGAGAAGAACCACGACCATGGTCACGTTGTAAATCCCATAGAGCACGTAGCCGATGTTCTCTATGAACTTGTGATCATACTTCAACACCACGGATGACACTTCAGACAGCCCAAATATCGACCAGAACAGAGTCTTGAAGCTCTCCTCGACCCTGCAGTTGCACAGAGAAGAAGTCAATGAATGAGCCATTTCTTTTTTTATTTATGGTGCAAAACATATCATCGATCCAAATTGGGGGCTCAGCTGCAGAGATTGCCTGCCAACCCTTTGACAAGCAGGATTTTTATATTTATTTATTTTAATCAATATTGTTTACCATTTTGAACTCTATCTGCTTGAAGAGTAGATTTTTGAAATGTTTCGTCAACTCTCTGTCATTGGTCTTGGCAACAATTGCTTTAAGTTCCCATTAGTAAAAGTTACACTGACAGTTGAGGACATTCAGTTAAGGACGGTTAAAGACAACTCTAATTACATTTGAAGCCGAATTCCTCTGGGTTAGGCGGGGACATGCAAACGTTTGCAACACCCAGTCATTTACTAGCTTTTGTTCATTAGGTAATGATTAACCTGGCAGTATGAACACAAAGGATAAGAAAGTTCATCCTGATTAATGAATTATTTTTTGACCGGGGCACAGCTAGGCTGAGGGGTTCATTGTAAGAGTCCACATTCTGGTTTAACTGAGTCAAGATGAAGTGTATTTGGTGAGTCATCCTGATAACAACACAGAGGAAAACACAGAGCTCTCTCAAATCAGGAACATGGAGTGAAGCAAAAAAAAGAGAGAGCCGTTCCGAGAACTACTCCAGGCAGTTATACAGCTACTGCGGTAATCATGGTTTCTGAAATGGCACCTCAGTATCATGAAGTGAAGTAGAGCCTGGTTCTGACTGACAGCTCTGTGGCGGGGAAATGGACAATTTTTTCATGCAATCATCAAGCAGGATTCACCAAAAAGATCAGGCATCACTCCTTTCCAGCTGAAGCTCTTATATCCTGCGTGATCAGTGTGTATATCGCTAACGGCCCTGAGGCTAACGTGCTAAGACTGAGTCCTGGATAGTCATTGCTTCAAGCCCCAGAACAATCTCAACTGACAGGAGTAATCCAAGAGTACAATGCCCACACTCCTCCCACTCTCCTCTACTTACCTCTAGGGCACTACTGCCACCAAGTGGACGGAGTGAGGAGTGTCCACTAGAAGGTCCATAGCGCATCTTATAATCAACGATGGGCATAAACTATAAAACTGCCCAGTAACCTCTATCTTTGACCATTTTTTCTCAAAAGCATTTCTTTCCAGGCAAAACCAAAACCATTCCACCAAGAGTGGAGTAATTCTGATGAAATCTTTCTGAAGTACGCATTTCCAGGTTTCCACCGAACGCAGAACGATTTTTTTGCGCGACCAGATTACATTCAAAGTCAATCCAAAAACCCAAAAACACAAAAGAAGACGGTAGCTTGTGCGGGGCAACACAAACACATGGGAGACGTGACGCAACACAACATGGATGGTGTGCAAACAGCGCAAATGCACAACATTTATATTTTGCTCCACATCAAAATACTCTCTTGTGAAAAATTCATGCAAGTAGAGCAGTGTTCTGAATAGCCTCATTGCTACTAGCAGCAACATTGGCTAGCTAGGCTACCTAACTTCATATTCAAACCACAATTAGCTACAGTGCTTGAGACAATGGGAACGCTAGCTACCAAGTTGCATCAAATAACCAAGGGAGCACAGTTTCACAAAATAATAGTGGTCTAGCTCATATTTTTATTCTCAAGCAGGCACAATGTTCATAAAGTAAAATGTTTGCGACGTTAGGATAACAACATTAGCATCGCCATCGAGTTGATGATTTTTGGAGATTGCTGGAAGTACCGCCTGTCCTGAGTCTAAACAAGGCTCAACTGGCATTGCTATTGGTCGGCGACTCGGCGGTGTGATTTTGCATGTCAATCATCAACCAAGTTGTTCTCTCATAGAAGTGAACGCGATCTTGGCGCAAACAGGGCGGCCAATTTTCAAAGTGAAAAGATAAAAAGGATATTTCCTGAGAATGAAGCAAGGAGAAATTTTGTTTGACGTTCGATGGAAACGCAGCATTACTCTTGCAAAAAAAGCTATCTGAAAAGTATTGGGTAGTACTTGTGATTTTGGTTATATGTAGTACAAGGATCTTCTAACAATCATGTTCCTCACTGTGATGCCAACTTCTCCTCCTGTAGTGATCATATGCGAAACTTACTTTATTGCCCAGTTCTTTAGCATGTGCCATTGTCATATTTAAGTGCATCATGTCATTACATTTTTCAAAAGATTAAGCTCTCTTTTCCCTAACGGAATTCAGTCCTTTGTGAAGTAAAACTGGTAGTTTAAAAGTTCTGGTCAACAACAATTTATCATCAGAGCAAATTAGTCTTCTTTACAGTATGCAATATACCAGGTAAAAGGAAGGCAGTTCAATGAATAATTACTGTTACTCAGGAAGCAGCTTAATACCGCCTCTGAAGCCAGTGTACCAATGAGGAGGCAGGTTACCAGATGGTCATTGTTACCTCAGCACGTATCTCAGCTAACCCTACCTGGTGAACAGTCAGACCCACACCCCTGTGAGTTTCTTTGTCTCCAGCAGTTCTAAAGACATCATCAGTCATGGATACTGAGGCCCAGTACTGTAACCTGCTGGTTACGGTCACCTCCAGGTGTGTCTGTCTATATCCGACTTGGTCACAGCATGACATCAACACCCCCCCCCCCCAACACCCCCCGCTTATATCCCCAAGCCAATGAATTTCTAAAAAATATGAAAATATTAATATAAAAAAAACAGTATTAAAAACATTTCAGTGATGTAGATCACAGACACAGAAAGAAACACAACTTGGACCAAAGATGATGCACCTGCCACTCTACCCTGCTCATGTGTGCAATATGATCAGTGCAGCCAAAGCCAGAGCTGTATGGCACGTAATGCAAAATAAACAAACAATTAAAATTGAAACCTGAGTTCTGCCCACCAAATTCTCCGAAGTTCTGTTTATGTAATTGTGGAATTAGCAGGAATCTCTGACCACTGTGGTTGCGGAGGTTTTGAGATTCTCTGAATGACTGCGCTGTAATTGAGAACTTGGCAGAACGTTCCGGAGCTTCGCTTGGATTGGCGCCGAAACGTCCTGGGATTGTCATTCCAGTGTGAAATGGGTCGTTTTTCATGGCTGACGCTCGACTCTTCCCAGGATTATTTTTCTCATTTGCTTTTAAGGCCCGGTGAGGTTTCAAGAGTGTGGCAGGAGTTAGAATACCCAGGAGACTGTCTATCAGTTACCCCAGTCCAACACACTCATCATGCATTGCTTTGACTTGTTTTTTACAATCTATATGTAGCCAAATTAAGACAGCTGGCATTAAACAACATTTATATCCTTTCTAAATTTGCTCATATCATGCCTGGCTTGGATTATATCAGGATATGGATATGACAAAGATACCAGGAGAATTTGACTCAGACTCAGTGCCATTTTTGGCTTCTGTCCTGTAAACCTCTTATCATCCTATTAGGGTTTCTAAACTGGTCAGCTCACAAGACAAACTGAAATTCGATCCACAAATCAGAGAAAGTATATTTCACAAAAATGGATTTTGTCAACCCAGAAAACCACAACAGAAATGACCCGAGCCCGTAAACTCAGAGGTCTATATCCCACGCAACCCTCCTAATGAGCCAACAGGGGGAGCACTTACGTGGTGAAGGCCTGGTTGACTTTTGCCCCAAGGTAATAGGAGTAGAGTATAAACATGCCGATCATGAAGGCAAGGAAGACCATGATGAAGAGCACCATGAACTTGAAGATGTCCTTCACAGTGCGTCCCAGAGAGATCTGCAGCGGTCCGAAGCTCTCGTTGGCTGGCAGGATGTAGGCGATGCGCGAGAAACTCAGGACCACTGCGATGGCGTACAGTCCCTCTGAGATCAGCTGCGGATCCGAGGGCAGCCACTTATTCCTCGCTAAACAATAAAAACATCAGGGTGAGATTAGCCACTTATCTCTCGCAAAACAATAAAAACACCAGGGTGAGATTAGCCACTTATTTCTCGCAAAACAATCAAAACACCAGGGTGAGATTAGCCACTTATCTCTCACAAAACAATCAAAACACCAGGGTGAGATTAGCCACTTATCTCTCGCTAAACAATAGAAACACCAGGGTGAGATTAGCCACTTATCTCTCGCGAAACAATTAAAACACCAGGGTGAGATCAGCTAATCGCGCTAAAACATAAAAACACTTGAGTGAGATGAGCCACCAGTCATCCGCTAAACATTAAAAACATCAGATTAGCCTCTTATCACTTGCTAAACAACATAACCATCAGAATAAGATTAGCCACTTATCAGTCGCTAAACAATAAAACAATGGGGCAGGATAAAGTATTTACCACTTGCTAAATTAATCATTTATCACCCGATAAACAATAAAAACAGTAGCGTGATATTAGCCACTTATCACTCGCTTAACAGTAGAAACACCAAGGAGAGATTAGCCACTTATCTCTCGCGAAACAATAAAAACACCAGGGAGAGATTAGCCATATATCACCTGCTGAATGTTAAAAACACCAGTGTGAGATTAGCCACTTATCACTCACTAAACAATAAAAAAAACCATCGTGAGATTAACCATTTATGACCTGCTGAACAATAAACACATCAGGTGAGATTAGCACATATCACTCCCTTAATGATAAAAACACAAGGGTGTGATAAGCCATTTATTACTTGCTGGACGATAAAAACACCAGCATGAGATAAGTCACTTATCACCATCTGAATGAGAAATACTGGGGTAAACTTAGCCACTTCTGCGAAGATGAATGAGAAACACCATGGTGAGTTTAGATACTTAACCCTCACTGCGCGAGAAACAACACAGTGAGTTTAGCTACAAATCCCCCATTGAATGAGAAACACCGCAGCAAAATTGGAAAGTCTGTTAATTACATTTTTATTGGAGCAGTGGTTCCCAAACTTCTACCAAAATACCCTCAGGCTGACTCGAGTTATTGGATGTGTTGGAGCTTAAAAATGTATTCACCAATTGTCTGTGAATGTACACTACCGCTCAAAAGTTTGCGATCACTTGCAAATTTCTTTGTTTTCCAAAGAAAAATACAATTTTATGCATTTCAAAAACATTTTTATCCATTTCACAACGATTAAAGTTAATCAGATGTTTTTCAAAGAATGATCTTCATTTTTGCATAGAGGCCTATTATCAGCAACTGTCAGTCCTCTGCATCAATATCCTGGTATGGCTGCTAATCCAAGTTAAGTATTTTATAAGGCTAATTGATTATTTGAAAACCCTTCTGCAAATGTGTTGCACAGCTTAAAACCGTAGAACTAATAAGGGACCGCAAAAGGCAGCATGGCATTCTTGAGGTTGGTTTGTACCTGAAGCAAGTTGTTTGTTTGTTTACAGCTGAAAATGGCCAGAAAGAAAGAACTTCCTTCAGAGACCTAGAGTCTATTGTTGTGCTTAGAAAAGAAGGCTATTCAATGCGAGAAATTGAAAACTTAAAATCTCTTACCATGCTGTCAACTACTCCCTTCAGAGAGCAGCACAAACTGGCACTAACAAGGACAGAAAAAAGGAGGCCCCGATGCACAACTGTGCAAGAAGACAAATATCTGAGAGTGTTGTTTAAGACAAAGATGTCTCACAGGTTGTCAACTAGCAGCTGCGCTAAATAGTTCCCGTCAAACACCAGTTTCAGTATCAGCAGTGAAGGTGTTTTTTTTTTTTTTTTTGACGAAGGCAAAGTTTGAAGTACATATTCATCATTTATCCATTAAAATAATTATTTCTAACTCAGACAATGTCAATATGTTTTGTTCATTTGCTATATTTCCCATTCAGATTAATTTCAAGTGTGTTTCTATGGAAAACAAGAAAATTTCCAAGTGATCCCGAACTTTTGAGCGGTAGTGTATATGTGTTTTGCAACAGCCTCAATAGCAACGGTCCTAAGCGTGGATATGAAAGTAGCTCTCTGCTACCGTCTCCAGAACAACAGTACCTGAAGATTTCTCTACGGTAATATGATAAGAGGAGTATCCTATGACAGAGATTAATTTCAGAAAAACATGTCACATATAGATTAAAAGGGAAGTTGGCTAGCCTGTATTTCTTATGTGAAAATCATTGTTCTCGCCAGTATGAAATAATCAAAAACTATTCTGCCGAACTCACATGGGCCAATTAATTTTAGCCTGCCTACCTGACTCAGGCACTCAGTAGCCTAGGAAGGAAGATCTGTACCTTGAAAAGCAACCTCATAGCATTAGATAACATTTTAATAGATCGGAATACGTCCTTGATGACAAACAATAGCGTAATAACTTGTTTTGGGATTTTGCATGTTGTTGCTGTCTGTTAAGGGGGCATCTAAAGCTACGTTTGAAAGAAAAAAAGGGAAACAATTCATATTTGGTCATAAATTGAACATTAGCATTGTTAATGCTTTCCCCAACAAAAGCTGTTAAACTCACAACCAACACTGTTCTAAGGACACAATTAATATGCTCGTTTTCTTCTTCTGCAGTGAGACACGTAATGCGGCCCAGTGGCTTCAAAATGGTGGCATTCTGATGCGAATATTATGGTGATAACAGTAAAACTCTATTGCTGACTTTGGACTGGCTAAACAAATCACACCATGAGCAGACACCTTCAAACAGCCAATAAATATCAAAAAATACTATTTTTTAGTGTTATTTTTAATTTGGCATCTCTCGTCCTGCCAGAATCTGGATTGACCAATCAGCAAACTATGTACAAGCCAGCTTGTACGTGACTCATGCTACCATCTCTGGAGAGCGCATTCAGTTTGCAGTTCTCCTACAAAAGTCTTTTCACCTGCAGTTTCAAACCTTGAATACAGAGAACGAGGCCAGAGGAAACCAGAACATGCGCTTTCTGACAACCACCTGGATGGCCAGTAGGAGGCACTTAATCGATGAAACATGCTAACCCAAACGAGCTGTATCCCTCCCATATCCCTCGGCAGCACGAAGCCAATTATGTGCTGATCTCGCGTACGATTCTGGCCACAAGCAGCACAGACATGGCTGGATTTAATCTCAGCTGCGGTGGTCACCCTTTTATGTCAAGCAGCGCCTTTACTGCGTGAACAAACCCAGCAACCACAGAATTATTTTTTGTGCACCTTTAAGAACACCACAGGCAAATAAACAATGGCTGGCAGGGAATATTGGAGGAGAGGTTAGGAAACCTCCATACCAGGGTTTTTAGAACCTCCGCATTCAAATCCTACCAAAGGCTTTAATGCAAGAGCACTGAACATGCGTTTAATTTTAACCTATAACCAAAGCCTGAAGTTTAAGAACACACCACATTAAGATGAACAGATGCAGGATATTTTTAGGTGGCATTTTCCCTTCACCAATATCAAGTGAATGTTGTAATGTAACAATTAAGATTGCAAGCTTTTTATGAATTTTTGAGGCCTAATTAAATAAAATTAAACGCATTAAATCACACACTAGCATCCCGTGCTGGCGTCACATATTCCCGTGGTTATTTTCATAAAAGAGCTATGAGCCAGATGTGTTCACAGATTAAGTTTAGTCCTGAAGTTCTAGACGATGTAAAGAATCCACATCCAAAATGAAATCTGGTTTAGGATTAGGATAAACAATTTTCTCTGAACCTGGCCCATAAAATTGTTTTCCCATCATGTGTAAAAGCACCACCAGTGATCAAGCCCTGCAGTTAGCTCTCACCGTAGGTAAAGTACTCCACGTCAGGGGGGAGAGTCACTAAGGAGAGGTCGCTGATGTTAATCTTCCAGACATACTGCTGGGCCGTGTTGGCCTGGAGGTAGGCCAGGAAGCGGGCGGTGAAGGCAGCAATAAAGATGGAGAGCATTCCAAAGTCCAGAACATTCCATAGCTGCATGCAGTACTCCCGCGGCCCCTCCGTCCACAACTCCTTACACTCTCCCCACATCATCCCTGCAGAGAGACAAACATCATCCACAACCCACATCATCCCTGCGCAAAACACATCATCCCTGTGACAGCCCCTCGGCCTCCAGCCCAATGACTTGTTTGGGAGTGGCTGATTGGCTGATTGGAGTGCAATTGCTGGCACCTGGGGGTGGTGACTAAGCTATATGTATGAGTGCCTGAGTATTCAGTCTCTCTCTCTCTACCCTGGATCACTTGGTTTGTTTGATTCTTGGTTGCTTGATTTTGGTTTTCTAACATTATTTTCCAGGTCTGCACATTTTCACATTTCTAAATTGCAAGTTTGATTTACTTTTCTGTAATAAAATTATTCTTAATTTCAAAGAGTCATGTGTGGTCACCGTATTTTGTCCTTCCCTTGAGTTCTGTCGTGACAAAATGGGGTCTCATCGACTCCGATCTTGGTGTTCTACGTTTTTTGATTGTTTTTGAGCGGAGAATCACACATGGCAGTTTTTGGGGAGAGGAGTATTTGGGCTCATTGTCTTGTGCGGTGGTATTTTGACTGGTGTTCTCCTCTGTTAGGCATAGCAGCAGGTTCTATGAGAGAATCTGTTGCTGGGTTTCGGTAGTGTGATGGTGAGAGTGGCTGAAGCCATTGGCTTGGGATCACATCCATGGTTTTTGGGGGGTCGCTGTGTAACAGTTTCTCTCCGATGCCATTGGGTTACAGTGAATAAATACCCTCCACAAGTATCCGTCTGAAGACTAGGGATGAGTTTAGCTAGCTAGTTCATATTGCTAGTTAGTTTAGGTCGAGGAGGCCCAAAAAAAAAAAAAAAATTATTTATTTATTCATTTTGGCCAATTGGCATTTGGTGTAAAAGTTTTAGAGTTTTTACCTCATTTTGATTGTCTGGTTGGTTTTTGTGTGTTTGGGAATGGCTAACATTGTGGATATTTTCTTTCAGTCGCCCTCTGCTGAGTTGCTGGAGCAGTGTACTGAGGAGGAGTTGAGGAAGATTACTCAGCATTATTCAATTGAGGTTGAGCCCAAATGTACCAAAGAGAACTTGAAAAGTATGATTAAAGCTAACTTGCAAGAGCAGGTGTGTTGTCTGAAGGGGGAAGTAAGAGTATTAGGGTGGTTTGGCCCTTGATCAACATAAAGAATTGTTGCTTTTGAAATTTGAACATGAAAAGGAAATGGAGAAAATGAAATATAAAAAGGAACAATTAAAATGTGATTTGGAGATGCAGAAATTGAATTTGATCAAAGAGGGTAAAATGATTGCATCTGCCTTAAATGAGGGAATATCCTGTTCACAATTTGATGTTGTAAGTAACTTGAGATAGTTGCCGAGGTTTGAAGAGAATGATGTGGAAACTTTCTTTTGTTTGTTTTGAGCGTGTGGCTGATTTAAGAAACTGGCCTGATGAGGAGCGAACTTTAATGCTGCAGTGTGTGTTTCGAGGTAAAGCACAAGAAGTTTACTCATCTTTGTCCTCTGAGGACTGTAAAGATTATAATATAGTGAAGTCTGCTGTCTTGAAGGCATATAAATTACTTCCTGAAGCTTATCGCCAACGTTTTAGGAACTAGCACAAGACTGGCAAACAAACAAATGTGGAATTTGCACGAGATTTAAGTTAAGTAACTTTTTACTGGTTGGTGCTCTTCATCTGGTGTCAAGACCTTTAATAAATCATGTGACCTAAATGTTTTGGAACAATTCAAACAGTCTTGCTGAAGCTGCAGTGCCGGCTAATTAATATGTGCTGACACACAAGCGTATCTTTGGTGACCAGCTTAATAAAGATATATCCCTGACATCACAGTTTTTGGGCCCTAAACTGGAACAAAATCCAAATAGTAAATATGATCCAAATGTGTCTAATTATTGTCGTCAATTGGGTCATTGGAAAAATGAATGTCCTTTTTTTTTTTTCTATATTCTATCCCGCCACCACCCCCCCACTTTGGAGGAAAAAAATTCATTCATTCAATCAGTTATATAATTAAGTATGAATCCTCCTACCATCAAAAAAAAAAAAAAAGTTTTTTCACAGAGTTTTATATCTTTGGCATTTGTAACTATTAGGTCATCCATTCCATCTCTTTGTTATTCCCAACCTTCAGCCTCCCAAATTTTATCCCATCTTTCAGCATAAATTACCAGACCCGTCTCACAGGCCATTGCACGCTCAATTCTACTGTCATACATAACAAAATTCTTCAATCTCTCAAGTCTTAACTCCCCAACAGATGTCAACCTGAAAATAAATATTTTTGCAAGATATACAATTATATTACATATTTGGTGTTTTTCTTTTGTTACTTCACCCAGTAATACCTTAAATAAATCTAGTTGTATACTATTATACTGAGATATCCAATTTTGCACTTTTATCCAAAAAAGGGCTGTTACAGGACAGTACCAAAACAAATGGACTACTGACTCCACTTCCTCTTGACAGAATCGACAGAGGGGTGACGGCTCAATTCCCCAGATATTTAGCATCTTTTTTGTTACTAGAAACTTATGTATTATCTTATATTGAAAATATCTTATCTTCGGATCAAGTGATGTATTGTAAAGAATTTTGAAGACTTTATTCCATGGAACTGGTGTGTCTAACAAATTTTCCCAACTATCTAGAATTCTATATGGTGTTGCCACTAAATTCTTTATTCTTAAGTAAAATTTGTATATATGTTTATTAATCTTTATGTTCTTTAACCATTGTACCATTTTCATTTGAGGCAGACAGACTAAATGTCCTCCTGGTCTTATGATAATTTTTGATTTCCAAGTATTTGGTAAAGCTCCAATAAGTTGATTATATTGTTGCAGTGTGCAGACAGTTCCATAAAAACTAGTTAATTGTCTGTAAGACATAATTTTATTTTCCTCATTCACTATATCCTTTAAAAAAATAATTCCGTCATCGAACATGCATTTCCAGAAAATCATTCTTCTATCAACAAGTATATTGGAATTTAACCATATTGTTTGTTGTAGAACTTGTTCTGTATTTTCTGGTGGATGAAACTGAAAATGCAACCAACTCTGTAGAGCTTCTTCCAGAAAGGTGGAGACACTGAAAAACATGTCAGTAATTAACTCGATATGCACAGGTTTAATCTGCAGGAATGGGAAGAATCCTTTTTCAAACATAGGATGGACACTTTTACGTAACTTACTAGAAAACCAGTTTGAATTGAAATAGAATTTTGGAATAAGGGAGGCCTTCAGTGAAAGATTTAAAGCCTTTAAATGTAATAATTTTAGGCCACGAGATACATAATCATTGTAGAGATACACACGTTTAATTATATCTGGTTTGTCATTCCATATAAATTTAAATATCTTCTGTTCATAAATTTTGAAAAATGATTCTTTAGGAGTTGATAATGCCATGAATAAATATGTATGTAAAATGAATGTCCTTTGCTAAAAGAACAAGAGCAGTGCAGAGCGTGGCAGACGCCCCCGCTTGTACGTTGATCAAGGGCATATTGAGATGGCTGCTGTGGCGGCCATATTAGATATCACACGACGCTGGTTTTCGAAAGGAACCTTCCTCTAGCCACTCCCAATACGCCATGAAGAAATGGCATCAATCCGACGAGGGATTCTATAGTTATCCCACAGAAAAGAAAAGTTTACGGACGATGGACGGACGGACGTTAGACGGACATGGTGTCGACATAATTCCCCCTTTCCTCTTTGGAGGGCGGGGGCATAAAAAGGCAAAATGTCTATGCAGTCAGCCAGTTTGGCTGCATCTATCGACAATCCCACAGTTTGTGATGCTGAGGAACTAGTGGCTCCCTTTAATATGCAGGTTAAACCAATCAACAATTCTGGGATTGATTTGGGTTATGCTCCATTTATGTCTGATGGTTTTGTATTTCTGATTGGGAGTGATAAAGGAGTTGCGGTCAGAATTTCAAGGGACTCAGAAGCTCTGCATACTTTTGTGAGGGAGGGGATATTGCCCTTTTGACCGAATTCTGATACTGGCAGTTGTGTTCCGGTTCGAGGGATGGGTCAGAAAACTATCTTTGTGCCTGTGCATAAAATATTTTTGTCCTGTGAGTTGGTATGTGGGACTGTAGAAGTTGGTGTTCGTCCAGAACTATCAGTTGAAGGAGTTGACATTATTTTGGGAAATGATCTGGCAGGGGGTTGGGTATGGTCAGAAGTCACTAAATCCGAACATGTCTGTTCTACAGTTTGTGCAGTGACTCGTGCCATGGCTACTGCTCTGGGTGATAGTAATGCTCGTCTGGAGAAACCTATTGTGATGAATAATTTTGAATTTTCGGTGCCAACTGATCTATCTGTTTCTCGTTCAGAGCTGGTGAAGGACCAAGGACTGGACCAGTCTCTGAAAGACTTGTATGATCTGGTTTTGCCTGTATCTCAGGTGGAAAAAGTTAAACAAGGATACTTTATTCAGACGGCCTCCCGCTTGGAATGTCGGCACCTCATGGAAAGGCATTCAGTGCTGATCCTATTGTGCAAGTTGTACTGCCTTCAAAGTTCAGGACATCAGTAATTCAGACTGCTCATGATAATGTTGCAGGACATATGGAAGATAACAAAACCTATAATCGGGTATTTCAACATTTTTTCTGGCCCCATGTAAAAGTGATGTTTCAGCATACAATAAAATCTGTCATACATGTCAACTTACTGGTAAACTCAATCAAGCTATAAAACCAGCTCTTTTGTACCCCATACCAGCAGTGAGTCAGCCGTTTGAGCATTTGATAGTGGACTGTGTTGGTCCTCTTCCTCGGTCCAAGTCAGGGTGTTATTATTTGCTAACTGTAATGTGTCAGTCAACTAGGTATCCAGCTGCTTTTCCATTGCATACAATCTTGGCAAAATCTATTGTTAAAGCCCTAAGCCAGTTTATATCTGTGTTTGGGATTTCAAAAGTAATACAAAGTGATCAAGGGTCAAATTTTACATCTCGATTATTTGCACATGTCCTTAAACAACTCCATGTTACGCATAACAAGGCCTCAGCATATCATCCACAGAGCCAAGGGGCACTTGAGCGGTTCCATCAGCACTTAAAGTCATTGTTATGTGCTTACTGTACAGAGCTGAAAGCAGATTGGGAGGAGGGTTTGCCCTGGCTACTGTTGGCTGCCAGAGAAGTTGTTCAAGAAAGTACAGGATTTAGCCCCAAAGAGCTTGTTTTTGCACATACTGTCCGGGGTCCCTTGACTGTAGTGCATGATCAGTGGCTGTCGACTGACCCGCCACAGAACTTGCTTACTTATGTTAATGGTTTCAGGTGGAGACCCTATGAGGCTGGGGAAATGGCAAAAGAAAAATTACAAAGTTCTCAGAAAAAAATGAAAATATTATTTCATCGCAGAGTAGAACGACAGGAATTTAGTACTGGTGACCAGGTCTTGGTTTTGTTGCCAGTTGTTGAATCCCCTTTTCAGGCAAAGTTCTTTGGCCCATGCAGTGTAATTTGTTGGGTTCCAGAACAAAATTACCTAATTGAAACGCCAAATAAAAGAAAGTCAACTAAATTCTGTCATGTTACTTTACTGAAACCTTTCCATGAACGTGCCTCTCTGGCTGAGAATGCTCAAGAATATCCCATTCTAATGGTAAGTAATTCCATGTTAGAGGAGGAGAGGTATGAAGAAGTGTTGCAGCCACGACTAAAAAATCCAGAAACTCTGGCCGATTTAAAGATACTGTGAGGACATTTGGATGAAAATGAATGTAAACAGCTGGTTGAGGTAATTCAGAGTTACCTAAGTCAGTTTTCAGATACTCCTACTTGCACTAATGTAATAGAACATGACGATGTGGGAGATGTTAAACTAATCACCCAGCGGTTCGATAGAGTTTCTCAAGAGAAGCGGAAAACACTAGATTTAGAAGTGTCATACATGTTGGAAAATGGTAATGCTGAACCTTTGTCATCTAGCTGGGCATCATCTTGTCTTTTGGTTCATAAACCAGACTCCACATATAGACTCTGTACTGATTTTAGGAAGATTAATGCAGCCAGATTCTTTTCCACTGCCGAGGATGGAAGACTGTGTTGATCAGGTGGGGGCAGCCAAATATGTCAGCAAGTTTGACCTTCTTAAGGGTTACTGGCAGGTCCCCCTTTCTAAAAGAGCCAGAGAAATTTGTGCTTTTGTGACACCATCAGGCTTATATTCTTACACAGTCATGCCATTTGGGCTGCGAAATGCCCCAGCCACATTCCAGAGACTAATGGCCGATTCATACTCTATGCAAGGTATGCTAACGCGAACGCAAGGCAAAGCATCAAGCAACGCAAGGTAGCCATCATGCCTTGCGTATCAAAGTGTGTCGTCCAAATTTTTGTAACACAACGCATCTACGCGTGTATTTATGTGAGATTCCAATAGGGGAGATAAAGCAAATAATGCACCACACGCTGTGTTCAACACACCAAAAAGAAAAAAAGGAGACGGAGAAGACTTTGCTACCCCCTATTGCATGAACAGTGTGCTGCTTTTTAACGAGGCACAGTGCAGCAAGGGACGCGCGTTCAGGCTTCTCTGTGAACGGACCTGTGCTCACGTTCGCTCGTGTACCTTGCGTAGAGTATAAAACAGCCCTAATGAACAAAGTTGTGAGTGGGTTAGAGGGCTGTGCCATTTATCTAGATGATGTGGTGATATATAGCAACACTTGGGAAGAACACCTTATGAGAAAACAGGCTTTATTTGATAGGCTGTGCTGGGCCCGCTTAACTATTAATCTTTCCAAATGTGAATTTGCAAAAGCTACAGTTACCTATTTGGTGAAGGTTGTGGGTCAAGGGGAGGTTCGTCTCATTCATGCAAAGGTTTTGGCAATACAGGCCTTTCCCGTTCCATCCACTAAACGGGAGTTGTTGCGTTTCTTGGGCATGGCTGGTTATTATAGAGGATTTGGTCCCGATTTTTCCTCTATTGTGGCCCCATTGATTTATTGAAAGCTGACGTGAAGCATGTTTGGTCTCCAAATCGTCAGCTGGCATTTGACCAAGTGAAGAGTTAGTTGTCTTCCGCTCCTGTCCTTGCCGCTCCCCGACTAGACTCGCTATTCCAGTTGCAAGTTGATGCCAGTGATGTTGGGGCTGGGGCAGTTTTATTACAGATAGATGAAAAAGGAGTTAAAAGACCTGTTTACCTACTTCTCAAGGAAGTTTAAAGTGTATCAGAGGCATTACTCTGTCATCGAAAAAGAAGCACTTGCTCTTATTTGGGCTCTTCAACATTTTGATGTATAAGTTTGTTCAGATTCTGCTTTGGTGGTGTATACAGATCACAACCCGTTAACCTTTTTGCGGTCTCTTCAAAATCCAAATCAAGGGGTTAATGAGGTGGGCTTTGTTTCTACAACCTTACCCCTTGGACATACGCCATATTAAGAGCGAAGAAAATGTTGTTGCGGATGCATTGTCCCGTGCACCCTGGTCCTAATCTCCTCGATTTGTTGTAACTCAATTATTCCCTTTATTTGGAATTCTAGCTTTAATGTACTCATAAAGCGCCCCACTGAATCTAAGGTTGCTGGGTCATGAAGACTGGGAGAGGGAAAGAGGGATTGGAGTGTAACAGGGATCTTTTTGTGTTGACCTGGTTGTAGTATATCTGGGTTGACCTACTGAGCAACTTGTGGATAGTAAATTTGAAAAGTATTTGACATATTTTTGGTGTTTCTTGTGACTGATATTTGTCTTGTTTCAGGGCCTGAGGTGGGTTTTTCTCTTAAGGAGGGGGGTGTGAGGGCCCCTAGGACTCCAGCCCAATGACCTGTTTGGGAGTGGCTGATTAGCTGATTGGAGTGTAATTTCTGGCACCTGGGGGTGGTGACTACTGAGCTATATATATGAGTGCCTGAGTATTCTGTCTCTCTCTCTCTACCCTGGATCACTTAGTTTGTTTGATTCTTGGTTGTTTGATTTTGGTTTTCTAACATTATTTTCCAGGTCTGCACATTTTCGCATTTCTAAATTGCAAGTTTGATTTACTTTTCTGTAATAAAATTATTCTTAATTTCAAAGAGTCATGTGTGGTCTCCATATTTTGTCCTTCCCTTGAGTTCTGTCGTGACATCCCACCCACATTATCCCTGCGCAAAAGCACATATCATCCCACCCACATCATCCCTGCTCAAAAGCACATATCATCCCACCCACATCATCCCTGCTCAAAAGCACATATTATCTCACCCACATCATCCCTGCTTAAAAACACATATCATCCCACCCACATCATCCCTGCACAAAAACACATATCATCCAACCCACATCATCCCTGCTTAAAAACACATAGCATCCCACCCACATCATCCCCGCTTAAAAACACATATCATCCCACCCACATCATCCCCGCTTAAAAACACATATCATCCCACCCACATCATCCCTGCACAAAAACACATATCATCCCACCCACATCATCCCCACTTAAAAACACATATCATCCCACCCACATCATCCCAGCACAAAAACACATAGCATCCCACCCACATCATCCCCGCTTAAAAACACATATCATCCCACCCACATCATCCCTGCACAGAAACACATATTTTCCAACCCACATCATCCACAAATCACATACTACCTGCAGAGAAGCACACATCATCCAACTCACATCATCCCTTCAAAGAAACACATTATCCACAGTGCATCATTCCCGCAGAGGAACGCAATATCCAAACCATATCATCCATCCAGGAGGATGCATGATACCAAAGCACATCATTCACAAACGATGTCATATACAGTTAACAATGTACTTGCGCACAAATATTCCATTCCAGTGGCGGCGGGTGAACTGGCGATAGGGGAGGCTCAAAACAATTGCTTGAAATTAATGATTGGTCATGACCAGTTTCATTAATTTAAATTACCATTACAGAAACTCTGAAAACTCTCAACATTATTGGGTGTGGCCAGTTTTCATTTATAACGCATGCCTGTCAACTCTAACACATTTGGTGTGAGTTTAAATGGCATATTTATGTTCCTCTGCTGTA
Organism: Gymnothorax reevesii; assembly: GCA_029721435.1. Classification (NCBI taxonomy): domain Eukaryota; kingdom Metazoa; phylum Chordata; class Actinopteri; order Anguilliformes; family Muraenidae; genus Gymnothorax; species Gymnothorax reevesii. Next base: position 7,063,215 of record CM056574.1, on the reverse strand, counting down.
GTCAGCAATTATTCAATCAACGCGTATGTAAGAGTCTAAGAGATTCTCGCATGGAACTGAAGTCCTTGTGCACTGGTGGGGTTGCAAGCAATAAAATTGCATAAAGACATTTCATATGATCTTATTTAAGTTAAACTATCATGAAACAAATACATTGCTTCCAATCCCTGAATAAGGAAAAGCATGAGAAGGCCAGAGTTGTAATCAACATGCGTTATAAATGAAAACAGGCCACATCGGATAATGTTGAGAGTTGTCACAGTTTCTGTAATGGTAATTTAAATGAATGATTGAAAACAGGTCATGAACAATCATTGATTTTAAGGGATTGTTTTGAGCCTCCCCTATCGCCAGTTCACCAGCCTCCACTGTTCCATACCCAAATAACATCAGACCTGTACAGAACCACACCACCCATAAACCTACATCATACTCAAACCACATCATCCACAAACCACACCATAACAAAACCAAATCATGACCCAAAGCACACCAAAGTCAAACCACATTATCCATGAAGCACATCATCCCTGAGGTTAGAGGGCCGAGTGGGGGGTTTCCCCAGGTTATAACACGTGCAGATATTTTTCTGCCGTCTGTAGAGAACAGAGTGAGCAGAAAACGAATGGAACTGACTTAACTGCCCTCCAGGATTCTGTCTGATGGCTCAGGCTAGAGGGAATATAGCTTTTGTTCTCTTTGTTAAGATGGTGACATCAGGAAAGCCACAAATCTCTGGAACACAATGGCTTCTTAATAGCAACTCCAGGTGCTTTCAGCAGTGGATAATGGACTTTAACGTGTGAATGTACCTGGAAGCATTTCCAGCTGGTTGCCATTCTGTAATCGTCTCTCAGCACAGATCCGAGCTCACAACACGATTACACCCCCAGGACCAGAGCAAGCTGTCACCCATGAGACAGAATCAGAGACCCACAATCCTTTGGGAGGGACCGGCGGGGGAATGTAGTACAGCTCCCCAATCCCTTGATCCCTCAGCCGATACCATAACCATGGCAACCATAACCCAGAGACCCCAGCTGTCATGGGAACAATAGCGTCATCTGACAAGGCGCACGGCATTGCTGGCCTCTTACTGTAATCCCATAATCCCATTCTTCAAACCTGATCCTTTTTTAAGAAGACAGTGAGCACAATCTACACAGCTAACTTAAACCAAAAACTTTGCTGTCTTTACTACTGGTATAACCACAACAACTGCCCCTGTGGAGACATACTCAGTTTACTGCATCATCTAAGGGAGATCTCAAACATAAACACCCTGTGGACAACTTGCAGTGCCCCGGGGAAACCCTCTATCATCCTGGTAAACATCCGCAGTCGGAGTGCATAACCAATTGCTAAAAGAATGTGCGTATTTCTAACAGATGTCCAAAGAAGATTAATTCATACCACACATGAGAATATCTGAAATGCATACATTTGAATATGCCGCAAATATAATTTTGTTTTGCTCTGCAGACATCAACTTAACTCACTGGATTTGCGGTGAGATGAGAGATTACTTATTCTTCATTCATTATTGATTACTATCATTATTAATTCATTATCAATTAGAGAACATCTCATAGATTCCAGCAGAGTTTCACATGAAATCAGTTTCATGACTGTCCAAGTCCAGGGCAGCAGTTTTGAAAGCAGGGTTATTGAGTTAGCTAGCAAACCGTATTGAGCAAAACTCAGAAAGGGCAGTTTTCACTTCAGTCCATGTTCCAAGTGAACAAGAGTTCCAGGTTTTATCCGGCTAACTCAGTGATCCTGCTTTGTGAAACCGGACCCTGTACGACAAAACTACTGAGAAAACACTGCCAAACGCAGTCACTGGAGGTCTAACGCCCCATTTCATTTCACCTCTACTTTTGGTCTTCTGAATCTACCATTAGCAGCTGGTAGAATCTCCGGATGGTGAATTAGGTGTGCTGTTTGGCCATAGCAGTGAAAGACTACGGGGCATTAGATCTCCAGGAGTAGGGTTGGGAAGCCCTTCGTTAGCATTAGCGTTCAGTATACCTGCCACCCACACCATGATGAGGATCTCAGTCCAGCTGAAGCTGGTGGTCTTCATCCGGAAAATCTGGTCGGGGGAGTCGGTGACGGTGACGTTAGGGAGCGTGGTGATCCCCTCGAAACGGTCCGAAGCGTTGAACACCAGGAGGCAGAGGAAGATGATGAAGGACGTCGCGTGGGCTATGAACTTCATGAAGGGGCTACGCAAGACCTTCCCCAGCTAGGGGAGCAAGTGTAGCAGAGAGTTAGTGTGTTTACATCTCATATCAGCTGCCTTCCACAGGCCCCCTTCTTTTCAATGTACTTTTATACTGTTACTGTTTACTTGGTTTATTCATCTCTATAACAATTGCGCAAGTTGTTTTATTTATTTAATTATTTATTACTAACCTCCTGTGTAGGAGAATAAATACAAACATAAAATCAACAGAAACATACATATGACAGATTACAACATATGTTAAAAAAACACTTAAAATGCCTTCACAAGAAGCTTTGTTAGAACTTGCTATGCTGAGCCTGACCTCTCACATCCATCACTGAAGATGAGCGACCGACGGGCGTCGACCACTCCATCAGGGACAGACAAATCACAAGTCAAACTCGGCGGGCTAGCATGACAAGAGACTGCAACATCAATGGGGCATTGAGCAGTGCCTAGCACTGCACTAATAAGGGTGCCCCCCCATTATGGCACTGTCAGTGAGTCATTTAGACTGGAGGATAGCATTAAGCGTCCTCGCAGGGGATACTCTTGCAAATATATGCCAAAATGGTTTAACCCTTCGGTCTCTGACAGAGGAAGAGATCAGTTGCAGACCTAGGGCCAACAGAAGTTTCCTACGATGTCTTCTTTCCGACAGCCACAGAACATTCTTAATCCTGTCCAGCTGAAAACCTTCGAGAAGTTTGACATCCTGTGCACATGTGTAAATGCAGTGGCGGCCACATAACAAAACAGGTTTTATAGCAGCGTTCCAGAAATATCTTTTGGCGCCAGTAGAGAGACCAGGGTGGGTAAATCCAGTATGCTTTGCCAATATTGTATTTTGTGCGGTAATGTCTATGAAGCCTCTCGAGTTGAATTGAATTGAATTGGAAGGGCAGCGCTAGGGTTAACCTAGCGACGAAAGGTGCTTGACTGGGATTCAGAAGGGTGCTGATTCAAGCCCCATCGCAGCCACACT